>JAGVVM010004556.1:0-35027 GCA_019149425.1 Psidium friedrichsthalianum | reverse complement strand
CCCTCCCTCCTTCCTCTCTCCTCTTCTCCTCCTCTCTCCCTCCTCCCTCTTTCCCGCCGTCTTTTCGTACCCCCGCCGTCTCCCTCCCTTTCGAACCTGAACGAGCCATATGCCGGCAGTCTTTACTCTCAGTGTCCGCTATCGTCTCAGGCCCCGCCTGCTGGTTTGTAAATAGAGCACAAGTCCCACAAGCTCTATCGTTTGAATCACAAGAAGAAGATAAAAGGCGCATTTTTGACCAATCTTTAATAGGAAAGGCATTATAGGGTAGGGGGGTAGCATTACTTATTCTTGGGCTCTAACTTACACAATCGTGCAATTTACCGAAGAAGTACAGGACACTCCCCCCCAACATATGAGAATGCCCCTATGCCTGATCCGAATAAAATTTACCGCCCATCAGAATACATAGTCCACACGTGTTCACTGATTGGCCACGATGCCCTCTCTAGGAGGAGCCGATCTCTCGCCTTCTAGGTTTACGCGGTGTAGGACATCCCGGTAGTATCGTCCTTCACATTCCTCAAGGTCACTTCTGTGACATGTTGTTATCACAATGAGCCAATTTTTGCTCCCGTCTAGAGGGACTATGATTTTGGCAAATAGTCATAGAGTAAATAAGGAGGTATGCGAACCCAACCAACACCGGCCAGTCCATAATCCTGGATAGTCCAACCTCCTACTTTTCCATTTTATAGGAAATTAGGACAAAATTTTTCTTAGGAAGTTCCGGGGTGAATTTTTCAGAAAAAATTTCTTGCACATTTTATAGCTTAGAAAACATATGACATAAAGCCTTTGAAGTTAAGCAAATTTCCCAAAGGAATTTTTTCGTTTCCGCAAAATGAATTTTCAAGGGAAAACACAGCGGTCCAAAGTGAAAATCTGTATCCCATTGAACGCATTAAGGAGAGTGTGACAAACACTCTTTATGTTCAACAAAATTTTTCGATGGATTTTTCCGCATTTTTTTTCAGAAACGGTATACCAATTGATTTTTTTATTTTTTTTAAAAAAAATGACCACGATGTTAAGTTTAAAATTTGACTGACACCTAATATGGACCGACAAAAAAATAAATACAAGATAAAGTTAGAGAACTTATTTTACTTTGAAAAAAAATACAAATTACATAGACATGCACATGAGACAAGTGAGGATAATACTCTAAAAATCAAAATGAAGGGTATGGAACCTATGGCCAAGGCTCTCACGATTCGTATATAGCAGATTCCCCCCCAAGAGCACCCGCTCGAAAGGGCTAGAAAATCCGGATAATGAGCGAGAACGAATACGAAAGTCTCAAGTGCAATCAATCACGAGATCCTTTCGCACTCTTTCCCTAT
Organism: Psidium friedrichsthalianum; assembly: GCA_019149425.1. NCBI lineage: Eukaryota > Viridiplantae > Streptophyta > Magnoliopsida > Myrtales > Myrtaceae > Psidium > Psidium friedrichsthalianum. Next base: position 33,681 of record JAGVVM010004556.1, on the reverse strand, counting down.
CTAAAGTAAACCTAAAGGAGGTTACAGTCGGGGTTTAACCGCCAGTGTGTGCAATATGTTGTGATCTCCAAAAGATGCAGTACATGCACAGTAATTTATATCAAAACACCGCTGTTAGATTTCTAGCAGTCCCGAGCGCTCGTCACATACATGAAAAAATGTCATACACGCAGCAGAAGAAAATGAATTGAAACGGCGCCCCAGATTGAATTAGAAGTCCTCGTATACCCTAACACCTATGCGACTTGGAAGACAGATTCGGAAAAAGGGCCCTCGGATTATGCTAGTAATTCTCGCAGTGTCTCGATCCGAACCCTTCATTTTCAACAACAAAAACACAAACATTTATGTATCCGAATCGGTTGATTCTTGAGCTCACTTTCTCATGAAATCTGGCACGTATATATGTGACTCTCATAGGTTTCTAATCTTCTTTCCTTAGGCCCCTCACCTCTATTTATAGAGGGTGAGTGAGAGGGAGAGAATGAGGGGGGAGCGGCGGTTTATCCACCCCTCCAAACCGCCTCACGTGACGGCCAATGAGAGGCTGCCATGTGGGCTACTAGCTGGCCCACGTGGCCAGTTGGTTGCTGGTCAAAGGCGGCAAGTTGTCGCCTTTGACCAGCCCTATCGGTCGATCGGTGGCCACCCACAATTCAGCGGCCTAAACACCGTTGTTTTGGGCGGCGATCCTCATTCACGGGCTCTAGACATTCTACGCTTGATGTCCCTCACACATTTGTGATCAAATCACGTCGTTTGATATGTTAAATGCCTCTGTCAAACGGATAGAAAATTCTATCCTACTTTGACATTTTCAAGGATAACATTTCTTATCCTTTCTTTTGGATAACAATTTTTATCTAATAATGATGCAAGCATGATGTAACCATTACATCATCATGACATCATCATGATGCCATTCCTGTGTCATCTATTTCGTCCTTTAGTGAACTTTAGAAAAGGAAACGAATCCAACCCGTTTTAACTCCTTTTGACTATCCAAATAGTCCTATCGCATTCTCGCGATTCTACCTTCGTTATGGACGTCGCCAGATGTCGGTTAAGGCGTGTGACATCCCTAAATTCACCCCTGAATTGGCAGTGAGATTCCTCAAGGAATTGATCATCCCAAATCAATCCTTAGATCCCACAAATCGTGAGTGGTGTCTACCAACATATCACGGTTACCCAATCAAAATGAAATACGATGACAAAGTGAACCTGTTGCTTTAGTTCGGTGTTATTCAGTCCTTCTGTCTTACCATGTCCTGATTAAATGAGGGTCATGATATTTGAGTCAAACACAAATATTCGATCATATGCACAAATCTATCTGGCGTGTATTCGGCGGGATACCTCACGACTTCTGCCTTGGCCAAGGACTTTCTAATGCAGCCGTCATGCATAGATTGCATAGGACATTAATCTCATCTAATGAGGAGACAGATCTTAACTGTTGCTCATGCCTGTGACTTCGTATATGAAGGATTGTGGCCATCATACACAAAGGCAGATCAATGATCGGCTAATATCATACCTATTAACTATAACCATCCAATATACAAGCCAGTATCGTGGCTCAGGTCTGAGGATCATTAACACACCAAAACCAAGAGTGATTGAGACATTGACCAAGCACGAAATCTCCATGTTAGTCAATTGCTCTTTCATCACTTTCAATGGATTTGATCGAACTCGTTCCGATACGAACACCTGTGTTTCAGCTTAGACGTCTAACGTCCGATGACTTGTGACTCGTCATTCCTATTGGGCATCCAATGCTCAATAGCTAGTCTACGAACACACTGGTCTCAACCGGCTCGTGGATGCCCAATCCACGATCTTTCGATCGGGAACTAATTTGAAGATTAGAGGCCTACTGATGACCCATCACACATATTTTTGACGCCTCAAGAATGGATATCAGTTTCAACTGATCTAATAGACTTTATTCATCTAAAATAAAGGGACAGGATGAATAAACAAGTGTCATGCCATTAACATGATATCGATAGTACAATATTTTGCCAAATATGTGACTATCACATGATATTGCTTTAGGGCATACTCCTAACAACCGCTTCAATAGTTCAGAAATTAAATCAAAATTTCCATAAACCAAGCTTGCAAAATAAGGGGTTAGCCACACAAACTCCTCCCCTTATAACTTCCATTCTGCAAAATCATTTTAACACCTAAAGATTAGAATCCAATCAATTGTCAAATTAAATAAATTTTCATGAAATTTTTTAGGCCTATGTTCACTAGGTTCTTAGTTTTTTTCAAAAATTAAGAACAAATCCCCAATAGAATTGCCAAGCTATCGCGACTTAAAAATTCGATCGGTGAAATCTCAGGTTAACGGTATTCGGTTAATTAACTGACCTAATTCGGATCTTTCCAAGTCCTACCGAATCGCAACTTAAGTTCTTTTTCATGTGCAGTTTATTCAATTTGGAGTCGCCACTAATCGTTTTGGTAGGTCGATTAGAAACCTAAGTAAATTAGCGGGAGAAACTAAATACTTCTATGAACAAGAGATTCAAAGTCTGGGGACTTGATTACGCTAGATTACTCTAACGCCCTTTCGGTACCATTTTATTTCATGAAAAATCATTTGAGAAGGCAACATTAATCGATTTTAACCTAAGTCACTAACAAAGGTTATCATGCAGGTGCACAATCATTAATGAACATCCAGAAACAAGTAAGCTTAGGGAGCATGCGCCACACAAAATATATTTTTTGTGTTGGTTTTCGTTCTTTCTTTTATGAATGCATGAAAAGTTGTACTAGATGCAATACATGAAATTACTCTAAAATGCAATGGCATAAATTAAATGCAAATCTAAAAAATTCAAATGATATGATATAAATTACGTGGCAAAAAATGACATGACACAAAAATGACATAGCAAACATAACGTAGCAAACATGACGTGGCATATGCGAACATGACATACAGATGCGGACATGACATGCAATAACGGCATGCGAACATAGGCATACGGATACGACATGCGTGTGCGTTTAGTAACAGATATATCACAAAAATAGTCAAAGAAATCTATGATTTCATAAACTAGTTCGATAATATAATGTAATGAAAAGATACAATACAAAAAGCAGTAAATAAAGATAAGTATTAAAATTCCCTAAAGCCGGAAAGAAAGAGTGAGTTAACGACTTCTGTGCAGTATTATGACCTCCAGCAGATGGCTCAGCCTACCGATTTTGGGATTTGATAATGGTGAAAATCAAATACAAAAGATGGGATACAAGAGATCTTTACACCACCAAGTAGGAGACAGAGCCTATCGCAGTTTGGGATTCGGATCTTCTAAGCGAAAATACAAAAAATTACAATAAATAAGATAAGCGTTAAAATTCTTTGAAACCGAAAAGAGGGAGTGAGTTAAGCAAAAAACACAAAAAATTGCAATACGAATACGATATGTGGACGGTACATAGCTAAATTATAGATGGTATGACCGCCTCGTGGTGATCCTCGGTTGTGATTCATGATTGGAATTTTGAATTAGGGGGGACTTTTAATCTTGCAAAAAAAAAACAGAAAATTAGATTGCAAGGATACTAACAGGATTTGACAAAAAAAAAATTCTAGTTCAAAAAAACTATTCTTCCCCTCTTTTGACGTGAATTTCCAAGTGCTACCAAATGGATTCCCTGAGAACTTCTCGAAATCTAATTTTTGGGAATTCTCCTTCAAGATTTGTCTCGTGAAATCTTCCCTATAGATACTCAATCTAGTGTTTGGCAAAGTAAAGTAGAGAGCTGGTACGAGTGGACATACGGGCACACTGGAGGCTGCTTAGTTCAGCTTCGTGGCCAATAAACTTGTGACCTTCGGTGGAGGTGAGTGGACTACCAAAAACATCAAGGAAACCGAAGTTTCAAGGTCGCTTGTGGTGGTGTCGCTTGCAGGTGGGAGACTCATCTTCGGACTAGGGAGACATCCACTCGTCGTCGGATTGGAGGTGTTTTTACGAGCAACATTTCCACACAGAGTAGTCCACCGGTCTTCTTTAATTCTAAAAGCTTAGACCTTGTGAGAGTGGTGGTCTTACCACCCACTTGAGGAATCAAAAGGATGTCGTTCTCACCGAGGTCTAATATTCCCACAAGACATGTCTAGGGGGATGTACTTCCCACTTAGCAAATCAAGAAGGCTAGTGCCAAAGCATTCTTCATATATTCAGAAGCAAATAGGTGAGATTTGTGCTGTAGCTCTTCCCATCTCGATTATTCTTCATCAAGCCGAAGCATGAAAGACGGGGATCACCATTCTCATCAAACAGAACCTTATAGGCATTGAGATCATGGTGCAAGGGATGACCTTCATTACTGCAGTAATCTAAGGCTTTTGCAATATAGAGAGCAACTCGTAGACGCATTGCCCATTCAATGGCTTTGTTTTCCTAATGAAACAAGTGCTTTTGCAAGAGTATCACGGCATATACTTTGTAATCAGAAGCCTCTCATTACCTTCATAGCAATATCCAATCAAGTTAGCTAGTCTTCTATGCCTCAATTTCCCAACATTCTGGGCCTCGTCCATAAACGGTTCAGATCGGGCCATGCCAATTTCGTGAACTTCTTGACGGTGATCCACACACCTCTCCTGAGGCGGCCCTTGTAGACGAGGTTGGGAGGCCTTGTCGCCGCTCTCGGAGACGATGAAGTCAAAGCTGAAGCTGCCGTGATGGACTTCAGGTCGAGAAGGAGAACGCGAGAGAAGGGCAAAAGGGCTCCCACGGGCCCCGAGGAGGCCCTCCCCCTACCACCTTGCTGCAGCTGGTGGTTGTGGGGGGCGAAGTGGGGTTGCTGCTGATCTGGGTTGTCCTTCTTCGGGTAGCTCTCTCTAAGGAAGGAGGATTCGCAGCAACCCATGATGATTGTACCCTTTGTGCCTGTGAGCTAAAAAAGCTGTGTCGCCAGAGAAATTGAGGTTTCTCATGAAGAGGAGGGAGAGATAGAGATGGTTTCTTGATTAGCTTGACGAAAGATGGGGTTGGGGATGATCCTCAAGTCGAGGTGAAGCTTCGTGGATCAATATTTCATCTTGAAAACACTTCGATGAAGGCGACGAATGCTTGGAAGCTCCTGGCTAGAGCTTCTCCAGTGAAGGTGATGAACACCCTAGCTTCCCCTTCTCTCTCCGTGTTTTTGTTTGTTGCGTCCCTCTTCTCTTTTTTTTAGTTCTCTGTGGAAAAAACAACCATATAAAGAATGGCTCTCCCCTTCTCTAATGGCCCCCCGTCTCTCCAAAAACTGTTGGAGGGAAGAGACTCCCCTACCTATTGTCCTCTCTCCTTTTATTCGTTTTCTTCTCCCTTTTTTCCTTTCTATGGACTCTTGCTTCCCAGAACCCCCCAACCGAGACTCTTCCATCAGGAACGAAAAGAAGAACCCACCTGTCCAAAAAAAATGAAAATCCCTATTTCTGCTTTAGTGAAATCATCCCTCCCCTTCCCACCGAAAGCACCTCCAATTTCTTTTGACTCCCCACTACCCCTTTTTCTCCTCCTTGGATGGATGAAGTTTTAACCATTAAATTGCCAAATCTTGGGCTATTAGAGGACAATGTCACAATTCCTAAAAGTGAAAAAATGAAAATGAATTGACTCAAATTGAATTTTTTAGGCCCGATTCGAGATTATCCCTGTGAAAGAACACATGACCCTGAATTGAATTTTTCGAATTTATGATGGCCAACATGAAAAAGGATTTAAGAGAAAAATATTGAATATTTTTGTGTATTTTTGTGGCCTCAAATGTTATTTCTCCCGAATTTTTAAGTATTTTTGTATTTATTGAAAAATATTAAAAAATACAAAAAAATATGAAAAATCACTTTTTGTTCAAAATTGGTTCCTTAGACTTAGTCAAGGCTTCCAAAGTTGATTTTTCAATTTTATAAATTTTTATGGATTTTCTATTAATTTTTTAAAAAAAAAGGTGATTAAAAATCAGGTGTCAACATAAACAAACCTAACATACAACACCATTAGCTCAACCATGCACGAATATCACTATTTCAGCATCACCTTAGCCCATACGATGTCATCTTACTCAATTCAGCAACAATAAAGAATCTAGTGGTAAAGGTTACTAAATTACTTGCCTGAGGTTCGAGTGCAAAGAAGGTGGTGTAATTGCGTCAGAAATGAGCTCGTTTCGCCTTACTCTTCCTTATCATTGTGCGGCACAAGCCTAGCTGTGAAGGGAAATGGAATCAAGGCAAGGCGAGACATGAGGGCGTTGGTCACTAAGCTAAATTGCCGCTTGAGGAAGTCACCACCATCATCGTCGAAGTGGTTCAAGAGGGAGAGGGAGGTGCGGTGCGGGATGAGGGCTGATGGAGGAAACGAGGGAGAGGGAGAGCTTTTAGGGAAGGGTGTCCACAAGAAGGAGAGGGAAAAAATGATAAAGAGAGAGTGGGTGGAGTGTTTTATGGTGGGGGATGCAAATGGCCAGTGAGTTCTTAGGCAAGCTTTGCACTCAATTCGCGAATTCAAGTTCGTGATCGAACCAATTTCTTGTATTAAAGTTCGTACAGAATTCCACTAATGGTTTAACAAAATTATCACGTGCAAAACATGCCCTAAGCTTGAAAAATCCACCGTACCGAATTCCATTAACCCCCTAAGGATTATAATCCTTAATAGTCCAAGCCCCACATTGACTAATCTACTTATGAAAATTCAGGCTATTATACATATACCCCAACCCTAGGGTCTTCTTGTTAATAATTTTACTAATCTTTTTGTCACGATGTATTTTCCCTAGCCCGGAGGGTTTGTAAGCATAGAGGTATTGCCATCAATCCTCACGTGACGTTATATTTCATTTCATGATTAGCAACCTATACAGTTAACTAGGAGTCACCAATACACTTGCTTACTCTCATTGTCTAATTAACACCCTTTCGGTACCTAATCAATTGATTATTTTCTAAGGTGATCATGCATTCTGATTATCATTCAAAGCATACAGATATTTGAGCCAGTGCCAAATGATCATAAATATTTTTTTTTGTCATTTTTGTGCAAATTCTAGTCTAGTCCTAACCTAATACTAGGAAAGCGACCAACAGGCAATTTATCAAAATACAATGTAGTAAATAGACACACAGGTATTAAAAGAGGACTATAATAAAAGCACGCGAGTTACCCGGTGTTTTGTTACAATCCTAAATATCAAACCAAGACATGATTAGGTGTATAAAAAATCTATTTGGACTAGGCATCGATCGACTACCATAAAAGCACGTAAAGCCAATAAAAGATATTTTCCCATCATTTTCATTTTCTCATTTTTTTATTTTTTCTTTGATTTTTTTTTGGATTTTTAATCTTTTAAGGTAGTTTATAATTACTATTTTATTATATAGAATGGCCTAGGTTGGGTTCCCTATCTTGAACTGAGTCAAGCCCGTGGGTTTCGTCCAGATTTGGTGAGGGTCCCTAACCTGGGCATGTCCTGTGCACAACCTAGAACAACAGCTAGCCCATCTCACTTCTACATTTACTAGCCTAGTCACTTCTCTCCAAGCTTGCTAGCGTCCACAGCCCAGAAGCTCGCTCGGTGGCTAAGCCTCACATCCTAACCCGGTTCGACCTCCTGTGAACCTAGCTTGATCCCAAACCCAACCCCAATCAAGACGGTCAACTCATATAATCCGCTTACCCAAGACCGCAAGTTACAAACTCAATGTCACGACTCGAAATTTTTTTTTTATCGATCGGGTGAACAGATTATCAAGTTATTTAGATTAACTAACCTAACGCGAACCCTCCCAAGCCCTACCAAATCAGAACTTTGGTTTTTGTTCAAATGATTTTGAATTTGGAGTCACTACTAATCGTTCTTGGTAGGTCAATTAGAAACCTAAATAAGTTAGCGGGAGAACTAAATTACTTCTACGAACTAGAGATTTAGAGTCCGGGACTTGGTTACGCTAGATTACTGGGATAATTGGAAAATTTTTGGGTTCAACTGATCAGAAGGGCAAAATGGTCATTTTTCAAGACTTAGAAAGTGGAAACAGGTCAAATCAGTTGAATGTAGTTATTCCTTATTTCCCATAATTTTTGAGAAATTTTCAGAATTTTTCCGAGACCATTTACTCATAAAGGGAGAAATCGTCATTTTGAAAAGATTAGGAAGGAAATTCATCAAAAATAGGATTAGCCAATCGAAATGGCCCGTTTCTTAATTTTTGAGATTTTTCTGAATTTTTCGAGATAATTTACCTATAAGGGGCAAAATCATCATTTTGAAAAGAACAGGAGGGAAATTCATCAAAAATAGGATTGGCCAATCGAAATGGCCCGCTTCCTAATTTTTGAGATTTTTCTGAATTTTTCAAAATTTTTCAAGACAATTTGCCTATAAGGGGCAAAATCGTTATTTTGAAAAGATTAGGAAGGAAATTCATCAAAAATAGGATTGGCGAGTCGAAATGGCCTGTTTCCTAATTTCTAAAAATTTTCTGAATTTTTAGAAATTTTTCAAGGTAATTTACCCATGAGGGGCAAAATCATTATTTTGAAAGAATCAGGAAGGAAATTCATCAAAAATAGGATTGGCTAGTCGAAATTGCCCGTTTCCTAATTTTTGAGATTTTTTTCTGAAATTTTCAAAATTTTTCGAGACGATTTACCCACAAGGGGCAAAATCATCATTTCAAAAAGATCAGGAAGGAAATTCATCAAAAATAGGATTGGCTAGTCGAAATGGCTAGTTTCCTAATTTTTGATATTTTTCTAAATTTTTCTGAATTTTTTGCGACAATTTTTCCATAAGGGGCAAAATCATCATTTTGAAAAGATCAAGAAGGAAATTCATCAAAAATAGGATTGCTCAATCGAAATGGCCCGTTTCCTAATTTTTTTTATATTTTTCTAAATTTTCTGAAATTTTTTTTAGAATTTTTTATGATTTTTTTATGATTTTTTTTTATGAATTTCCCTTTTTATTATTTTAAATATTTTTTATTCCGAAAATTGTGATCCGGGCTAGGCTTCTAAGCCTAGCCCTTCTAAGGCCACGAGCCTAGAAATAAATCCAAAGCCCATGTAAAATCTAAAACAAGAAAGGCTGATGATTTTTTTTTTAACCAAAACGCCACAATCAAGCCACGAGCCCAGCTTCTCCACTAAGCCCGATTTGAATGGATTAAAGTCTAGAATCCAACTAAACCTAATCAGGCCCACCAATTAGCCCAAACGGCAAATCATACCTATTCTGCAAAGGCCTCACGTGAAGATAGGGCCCAGCAACCCATGATGATTCATTCATTCACAGCTAATTCCAGCTACCTTATGGGGAATTCTCATTATAGGTCACCTCGTGCCGAGTAAATACTATGTGTGATTTGAAAAATGAAGGAGACTTCATTAGTGAGTGAGAAAGAAATCGCTTGCATTGGCCGCACTATCTGTGGAAGTTCTCAACTCGCAAGAGCTGGTTTTGATGCTACGCTCTCATTAGAAAAGGCCATGGCAGGTCGAGTTTGAATAAAAAGCCATCCCACTAACAAGAAGACAGAAAAAGAATCGACCAATTTCTTTCGAGTGTGGTTCGTCGTGAGGTGTGGTAGACCTAAAGGCCCGCGATGGAATGTCTGCCATACCAAGGGAGCTCCCTGCAAAATTGAAAAAATGAAAATAGAAATCACAGTCTCCCTCTCTTTATCTCGCCGAAAGCACACTTAGAATTATCTTCCATTCCACTTCTCTCTTTTTGCCCCCTCTGGTCCACTTTTTGACTCCACCGAAGATCCCTTCACTCATTTGCATCCACCCACGTCTGTCTTTTGCTAGTGGCAAACAAACCCACTCTTCCCCTTTTTTAAAGTTGGAGGGACCCTTCCCCACTTGCAGATCATTTTGCAATTTGAGAAGCAGCTGGAGCCATAACCTTCATCCTCTAGCCTTCGCGATGAAGCTCCCAGAACCGACAATAACAAATCCAACAGGGGCCCCAAGACCTTTTGACGTATAAACCGGAACTAAATCAACAGCTTGTACCAGCCTATCTACTAGGACTCCAAGTGCAACTACGGCATTTAAATAGGCGAGTCCCATCTTTATGAAGCTTTAGACCATGCTTCTTCGCCAATTCTCCGACCTTATCAGTATACTCAACAGAGAAACATCTACCACCAGTATTTGCATGTGAGTTCTCCAAGTATATAAGCCTAGCGGTAGGATACACAGGCCCCCCTTTGTGAATCCCTTGTGGCAACTTCAACCAAATCAATATGCATCGTTCCATCCTCGTTAATCTACACCGTCCTTGGATGAACACCTCCAATTATGGAAATCCCTCCATTCTCGTAAATGTATATGTGGCAGTTGTGTCCAAGAATGACTTCACTACCTCGGACCTCACAGTGAACAAGAACGCTGATTAGATTTCCCATAGTGCCTGATGGAACAAAGAGGCCTGCTTCTTTGCCAATGATCGTTGCCAGCTCCATTTCTAAGCGATGTGCCGTCGCCTTTTTCTCCACTTTCTTAAACAATGTAGATATAGTTGACTGAACAAGTGAACCGCGACTAGCACGAGATGTTTCCATTGCTGTGGTTGAAGTAGCAGACTGTTTCTTGGACTTAGTTGCTGGTACAGAACACTCTTCACTTTGTCCAGAAGTTTCTACAGAATCTCGATTGTAAACGTTGGATTATGCTAATAAGGAACCTGGAATCTTTTCTTCTTCTGCATCAGCCACACCTAGATAACTTCCAATAGAATCATCTCCAGAAGAAACTTCCGTATACCTTAACTCTTTTTTTTTTAATACTGTGTTTCTCTCTGAATGGCGAACCGGTGTCACCTCCATTGGTTCTTTCTTATTACCATCATTTGATGCATCCTTTCCAGAGGGAGATCTAGGGATCTGGTGGTCTTCTGCAATTTTCTTCTTTGTTCTATTTCCCAATAGCTTATCTAAAATGGTTGCTCCTGCCCCACCTTTAAAATCATGTTCTAGATGTTGGCCCTTAATCAGCTCCTCAGGAAACTCCAAACGCGCTTCCTTGGGGTTCTCATTCATTTTTTTATATTTTATATATATTTTTTAAAAAAAAATTAATCTGAAAATGAGATTAACAAAGTAATTCTCGATTCTAGATTAATTTTTGTAGATTTTATTTGGTCAAAATAAAGAGAAAATTAAAGAAAAATACTGGCTATTTTTTCATATTTTTGTGGCCTCAAATGCTATTTTTTTTAATTTTCAAGTATTTTTGTATTTTTCAAAAAATATTAAAAATACGAAAAATATGAAAAATCACTTTTTGTTCAAAATTGGTTCCTTGGACTTGACCAAGACTTTCAAAGTTGATTTTTCAATTTTCTCATTTTTTTCTTGATTTTCTATGAATTTTCGAAAATAAAAATGTCGAAAAATAATGAAAATATGAAAAATCATTTTTGTTCAAAAATGGTGCCTTAGACTTGGCCAAGACTTCCAAAGTTAATTTTTTTAATATTATGAATTTTTATAAATTTTTATTATGTCAACAGCTGCTCCTCTTTGAAAGGAAGCTCGGTAGAGGTTCATTTCAAAGACGAGATAACACATGAATCCTAATCAACTCAACCTAGAGAAATAAAAAGAGTTGTAACATTTGATCTCAAATACCTCTCTGCATAAGTTCTGACTTAGACCAGGCTTGAGGAGGCTCTTATGAAGTCAGGGAGAAATAGAGAGGAAAGCTTACCTGGCACTTACTTGCTCGTCGTGTGACTGTAGTCTGATATGAATGCCTTTTGGGTAAACACCCAAAGATTCATTCTAAGGATACTCCGGGGAGGTTAAAATTTAACCCGTATGGTAGGTCAACCCATGGCAGATTCCTGATGAAAGGAATCTAGTGGCGATCTATCCTATTTTGAGGATTCGCCTGCATTTTGACCATATGGTGGATCGTACCATGGCAGACTCTTGATGAAAGGATTCTACTGAGCAGTTTACCTGATGTCGGGTTAACTGAAGAAAATACCTGTAAGAAGGATTTTGTGCCTGTAGGAAGGACTTTTATGCCTGTAAGAAGGACTTTTATGCCTGTAAGAAGGACTTTTGACAACGGTTTATCCAATTTGGGATCTACCAAAGGAATACCCATAAGAAGGCTTTGTGCCTGTAGGAAAGACTTTGCAAACGATTCACCCGATGTGGGATCTACTGAGGAAATGCCTGTAGGAAGGACTTTATGCCTGTAGGAAGGACTTTGTGCCTGTAGAAAGGACTTTGAAAACGGTTCACCCGATGTGGGATCTACCGAGGGAATACCTATAAGAAGGACTTTGTACCTTAGGAAGGACTTTGAAAATGGACCGTTCCGTATTGGGCTTTCCAATGGAAGGCTCCGAAGACGGCATATCCTACTAAAAGGGCTCGTCTAAATGGTGCCTGGAACAGGACTTGAAAATGGACCGTCCGTATTGGGGTTTCCAATGGAAGGCTCCAGAGATGGCATGTCCTACAAAAGGGTTCGTCTATATGGTGCCTGCAACTCAGAACTTGAAAATGGACCGTTTCGTATTGAGGTTTCCAATGGAAGGGCTCCAAAGACGGCATATCCCAGAAAAAAGGGCTCGTCTATGTGGTGCTTACAACTCAGGACTTGAAAATGGACCGTTTCATATTGGGGTTTCAATGGAAGGGCCCCAGAGATGGCATATCCTACAAAAATGGCTCGTCTATGTGGTCCTTGTAACTTAGGACTTAAAAATGGACTATTCCGTTTGGGATTTTCAATGGAAGGCTCCAGAGATGGTATATCTTACTAAAAGGATCATCTAAGTGGTCCCTATAACTCAGGGCTTAAAAGATTATCTCGTCTTAGAAGTCACCAAGATTACTTAAATGTCACTTTTTTTGAATAGATAGAAGAGGTATTGACTGAAAAGATGATTTTTGAGTGCTAATTTGGGATCTGGGAAAATCAGAAATCTTGCAGAAGCTTAACACCAATTAACCTACCTTGAAGGGTGCCATTCTGGGATCTGGGGAGACTGAAATCCTGCAGAAGCTCAAACCCAATTTAACTTATCTTGAAGGTGCCATTCTGGGATCTGGGGGACCAGGAATCTTATAGAAGCTCAACCCGATTTAACTTACATTGAAGGGTGCCATTCTGGGACTAGGGAGACCAGAAATCCTGCAAAAGTTTAAAACCCGATTTAACTTCTCATGTCGCTTAGGAATAAGCCAAAGAGGAAGAGATCAAGAACACAAGAATGGGTCGATCATGAACTAATGAAGGTCTCATGAGAACATGTCATTCATGAGTCGCAAGGATTCAGAAAACTTACCTAGGTCTTCTGAGTTAATGATTAAGGCATAGACAGGCCGATAGTGTCATGCCTGCTTGTTCACTAAATGACCGTATGTGCCGCATTGGATTCGAACACCCTGACAATCATCATAATTCATTCCCTAAAAGGTTTAGGTTGAAGATATACTTACCTAAGAATTTGAAAGACACGCCCGGTCTCGTGGAAAAGAATTTTCTTCTGCAGCCAGATCCCATTAGGGATTTACAAAATGAGACAATATGTTTTAACTGAGTTTACAAAATGTTCAGTGTAAAGTTCAAAGGCATTAAAAAATGAACATTGATTTGAATGGGCATTGGCATTGTTTTTGACTGGCACTTTGCTTTTTCATGCCAAGAACTAGCTTTTTGGTCCCGCCTTTTGCCTTTTTGTCTTTTCCGTTCTATTTAGAACCAGGAATTTTCAAAGATTGTGTCGCATACACATGTATATCAGAAATCTAGCACACTTGACTTGGCCGCTCTATATAAACCTAATTCTCCTAAGCTTTTTCTGCTTTGAAGTGGTGCCATCTTTATCTTGGAATGAGCAATGATCACCAACGGGATTTTAAGAAACGAATATGCAAGCTCAATTGGGCAATGCAAATGATAAATGTGTATTGGATAAGGAAACGAATGCTTTTCATCATCCTAAGGCACTTGAATTACCGTGCGACATTGAAAGCAAAGAATTACTCGAAAATTGATGTTAGTCCGAGTAAGAAAATTTCTAACAATTTACCTCGTGCTATTGTTGGGACTACCTCCATTTGGCCCCGAAGTGGGGTGGTTCTTAACAGGGGTTACGAAATGAAATCGCAGTTCAAATGGGTTGTCAATGTCACCTGTAGTGTTTAGGATAGGGAAATGATCACATCCTTTCCTTCAGCTATCGTACCTTTTGCGAGAAAACCCATTGCCTTGGGGAATGCGGAACCTATTTTGCACACGACTCACTATGGATTGAAATGTAGGACGTATGTGGAAATGACTTACCTTTCATCATCCTGTCATGCCACATCCTACATATTCGATGCATCATGTGCAGTTTATGCTTCAAGTCAGGGTTGGCAAATTAAACATGCAGAATAGTCATGCATAAATCACACAATGCAAATGTGCTAAGTTTTAGCATTACGCGTGTTTACAGAATGTGCAAGTATGGAAGAAAATTCTTAAGAATGGGAGAATTTGAATTGACCCTAGACATGCAGGCGAATCGAACAAATTGGGGAGTCTACTCTTTAAGTCGATGAGTGGCTTGTCTCTGACTTTACTCTTACATAACGAAATGCATGGGTGAAGGAGTCGAGTGAAGATTTGAAGCATTTGGGATTGTATAATGTGAACAACCGTCATGGTCGTCGGTCGAATGTCCATGCAAGAAAGAAAGCAGAAAGTTATCCTTGAAACTAAATGAGTTAAAGAAAACATACTCTCCTTTTCATTTCAGGGTTTGTCATCAATTTGCCCCCATTTTCATCAGAATGGACCTCATTAGATTATCACAATTTTTCCCTTTGGGTTATCTCTTTTAACATGTTAAATGTTAGTATAAACATTTCTTGTCAAAAGGAAAGAAGACGTGTTAGCCATTATTGGAAGTGGTAAATTGGAAACGATACTAGTTTACCCTTCATTTTGAATGCCTTGCATGACCCCTTTATCAATTTCGTTGGGTTGAGTTTCCCTCGACTTTCGTTAGACACTTCACCATTAGAGCCAAGATTGTGGCAAAGTATTGACTTTGGTATTGTTCGTTGAGTATTCCTATTTCTTTCTGTAAAAGAAATGTGTAAAAAAAATTATTTTATTTATTTACAATACTTACAACATTCTCCATCCTTGGGGATCGAACTTAGACCCTTCGGACCACCGTCATCCCCCGTGCCATCTTGTCCACGAGACCGCAGGTGTCTCTAGAGGCTCTCTTTTAAAAGTTAATTCTTGAGATGATGTGGTCTCATTGTATTGCATTGGGCAATTCCACGTCATAGTGCTTTTCAAGGTAATTTACAATCCCTGTTAAGAGTGGAATAAAGTAATTCAGAACTCGAGACGATTATGAGTAAATTAGAACGATACAAAATTGCCCCTCTTTAAGATTGCTCGGGTCTTTCGTTCACATTTTCCTTCTTTGGAGCCGTCCATTCAGTGGCAACGTCCATGAATTGATTTGCCCCAAGTTTTGTTCAACTAGGGAATTTCATATTTGGGTACGACTGTATTCTCGGGTCAGTTTGCAAATTTCTGAAAACAGAAGGGATCCAATTTAAAATTGGAGCAATTGAGGGTAAATTGAAACGATACGGAGTTACCCTTCGAGTTTACGTGGATTTTTACTTGCAATTAATTTTCTCCCCAAGTTTGATGTAGTAACGAATCTGAGCATTTAATAGGAGGAAGGGAGATTACTACTTCCTGCTTTTGCATTAACTCTAGACATTTATAAAAACAGAAAATATCCCACACAAGGGAACAAAACATATGCATTTGTCCAGGATTGGTACTGCTTTCTTTGCAGGTTGTCCCATGATCAGATAGCTTCATTCCGGACCAGATACGTGTCGGCAGTATTGAAGGACCAGGGATCACTCGCTTTGAAATACAGGCTCCGTATGCCTATTACAGCCCCGGTGCTTCATCAACATCGAACTGGTTGATCATGGCGGCAATCTCGTCGTCAATGCCATCAACTTAGTGGTGATATATCCCCTCTTCCTAGGGAGGTGTCAATAGTGAACCTATAGGATCGGTCTTCTCATACATTCCTCTAACAAAACTTGATTTTGCTGTGAATTGAATTAACTCACCTCTCAAACGGGCATTTTCGATCCTCAGATGCTGCCTTTCGTCGAGGGTGAGGAGGCTACTGCAATTGGGGCAGGTGGCAGTGTCAAAAGCTTCATTATACCTCTTGTTCTCTACTTGGAGTTTTTCATTTCAGCTCTTAGAAACTCGACTTCATGGCGCTCATGTTGAGTCATTACTCGGGTTCGCCTATTTTGGAACCAAAACTTGACTTGCGAAGGTTCTAGCCCTAACTCTTGGCTCAGTTCCATTCTTTGTCTGTCATCTGGCATAGGGCACTCTGTAAAGAAATCTTCAAGCTTTTGAACCTAAAGCTTGGCGTGACGCCGGCGACGCTTCCTTTGACCCTTGTTATTGTTGTCCTTATCTTTATTGAGATCTTGGATGTCGTTGACGGAAGGGCCAGGTTCCATGGTCTTAGTTCCAAACATGGCCTTGAACTCTTCATCTCCCATATTTAGCAAGTGGCGATAACTCTTAAATGTGTTGGGTTGAGACATCTTTGACTAGTTACTGATCCTTCAAGGTTTGCTACTCTTCTTTATATCTTCATTTTCTTTGAATTTCTCTGAGCGACCGTGTATGGTTTAAGACTCTCTTTTGAGTATGGATGAAAATTACCAAGAGGACGTCTCTTTTCAAAATTTAGGCATGGGTTTAGAAATTGTATTGCTTCCTCTGAGAGTTCTGTCTTTCTCAACCTTTTTACCATATCTCTCGCTAGGTTCGCCTTCTTTTATCATTTCATGGTAGGGGGCCCCTGTCATTCTCTCCCGCCTATCTCAACTGTTGATTTTGCCGATGAGTTCTCCCACCTTCTATAAATTGAGACAAACTCTCTCTTCTTTTCTGCTAAAAATTTTCTTTGTCTCCCACTCAGGTCGTCTTTTCTTCTTCTTTTTCAAAAGGGTGGTATCACCTCAAACCTTTTTTACAGATTTGTTTGGCTCGAGATTGCAGATTAACAGGGATTTAAGCCAATAGAGATAAACACCGAAATGGAATGGCAAATAGGAAAATTTGACCAACAGGGACCGCCACTGTGAAATCAATATTTAAAGCGAAGCGGATTAACATCTTCGCATTCCATTCATCTGCCTTGATTTTCTCTTTTATCATTTCAACAATAATAGTCAATCCTCCCACATACATCTTCTCGACTGAAGTTATGTTCAGATGGGAGAGACTTTATCACCTTCTCGGCCGAGGTTATATTTACATAGCCCATTATCCGAATGTTGAAGCCGAGATCTTTGGTCTGTTCAGGGAGATAAATGCCTCTTCGATTGAAGGCATTGATTTGGAGAGGGAATACAGGGCGTTCCCATACGTCTTTATCAACTTTCTAGAGGCTTGCCGAAACACTTACGAAATGGTCACCTTAGCTCATATCGTGAAAGCTCGCTACCAAGATCGTTCTAAATGCCTGGAGTTTGCAGAACATGTGGTTGTCCGATACAAGAAGACCGTTAAGTTTGCTAATGAACGGGCTTCGCTGTTAGTTCATGAGAGGGAGAAGCTGGTGGAGCGTCTAACTTTAAATCAAACTTACTTTGAGCATGACCCGAGTGATATCGTGATGAAGTTCAGATGTGAGTGGCTGGAGGAGGGGATCGATGATCCAACGGCGAATATAGCTTTCGAGAGAGACTTAATCGAGAATCTGAAATTCGCCATTGAACATCATGAGGTTAACGCAGCCAGGCACAAGGACAAATGTACCCGCCTGTTCTTCAAGCTTACGGATCTCGAATTCCAGATCGCTCAGTGTAGGCAAAACATTAATTTCATTGAGAGTTAGTTGAGTTCTTTTGTGATGCTTATTAGGGCTCAATTTGGTTTTACCTTTCTACCTCAATAACTGTTGTAATACTTCTTGATGAATGGAATTAGCGAAAGGCTTCACATGTTTGTGCTTTTATCTTCCTGCCATCTCTTCCTCCGCATAGCATGATAGAATGATTTGAGGTACTAAAAACGTCAAGGCTTAACTTTCTTCTTGATACTCTTGTTAGCTGCTGTAGACGATGATATCAAGAACATTAAAGAAACTTTCAACAACGGATCCCACTAGCTACATTGAGACTCGCGAGCTAATAGCGTGAATTATTACAGGTATGACCACTCAGTCAGTGTGTCAATAAATGAATCAGGCCACCTGTCGTGTGCCCCACTTCACTCATATTTTGTCTCTTTCGGTGCCCACTTATTGGTGTCGGTCGCCTGTAGCGTCGGGAGGAATGCCTATGAGCCATACTCAATAATAAAGCGCCGATCCTCCAAAGTCGACGTCGTTCAAATCCAAGGAAGATAAAAGGTAGGCCTTTGGTGAATTTAGTCAGGAAGGAGTTGCAGGGTTGGTTAACATATTTGCTTCATGAGTTCTGATTACACAGTCTATACTTTTCTCAAAAAAGTACAGGAACCCCCTCAATACATTAAGAATGCCTCCATGTTTGATTCGGATAAATTTATCGCCGTATCAGAATACATAGCCCATACATGTTCATTGATTGATGCAATTCCATCTCCGGGAAGATGGACCTCTTCGCTTGTCCCTAGGGTTATCGGCTAAGACATCAGCAATTATCCGTCCTTTCGTATTCCTCAAGGTTATTCCCGGTATGTTGTTATCATCCATGAGCCTAATTTTGCTCTCGCCTGAGGCACCTATGATTCCCTGCAAAAGATGAGTATGTGATCCAAGAGAGGTCGGTCCATGACTCCTGCATTAGTCCAATTTTGTTTTTTCAATTTTTGTGGTGAAATTAGACAAAATTTTCTTAGGAAGACATGGACGAATTTTTCTCAAAAAGAATTTTCTTGCAGATTTTACAACTTGAAAAAAATGTGATAAAATCCTTTGATGTTTAGCAAATTTCCCGAAGGGATTTTCCTCTTTTATGAGAATTAATTTTCAGGGATAAATTTGTTAAGAAAATCTCATTTCATTGAAGCAGGAAAGATGTGACAAAATTCTTTATTGGTCAAAACACTTCCCGAAAGAATTTTTCTGCATTCATTTTTTTAGAAATGGGAGGCCAATTTGATTTTTGAAAAAAATGATCACGATGTTAAATTCAAAATTTACCTGACACCTAACGTGGACCGATCGAAAATAAATACAAGATAAGGTTAGAGGACTTACTTCACCTTGAAGACATGCTAATCACATAGACATGCATATGAATCATGAGTTTAAATCTTAGTCTATCTATCTTGAAGGCTCACAAATTGAAGTGAAAGACTTATGGCAAGGCGACAATCTCGTGCACATAATTAAAATTAGCCGTGATCCCATGACATAACCAGGATTAGCTGGACCTTTTCACTTCGGCTGCTCAAGTCAAAAATTATAATCCCTACTCCGGTAATCTTGCTGAGCATGAGGCCTAACTTTTAAAACTCATTTTTGAAAAGAGGTTCGGGATTGAATCTGGACTAACTTTTGACGTAATCTCACGTCGAATGCTAGAACCAAATCACAATACCATCCTAAAACTAGTGGCCCAGGTCCGGCCACGAGACGTGTGTGTGTAATGCTAAAGCAATTAATCATGTACAACAATTAAATGCAAACACCGCTTCAATAGTTCAAAAATTAAATCACAATTTCCACACACCAAGCCTGTAAAACAAAGGGTCAGTCAAACACTCCACCCCTTATAACTCCCATCTGCAAAACCATTTAACACCTAAAGATTAGAATCTAACCAATTGTCAAACCAAATGAGTTTTCATGAAATTTTTTGGCCTAAGTCCTTTAGGTTATTAAATTTTTAAAAATTAAGAACAAGTCCCCAGTGGAGTCGCCAAGCTGTCACAACCTGAAAATTTTTTTTCCATCAATCGGGTGAATGGATTATCAGGTTAAATTAACTAGCCTAACGCGGACCCTCCCAAGCTCTACCGAATCGCAACTTTAGTTTTTGTTCAAATGATTTTTGAATTTGGAGTCGCCACTAATCATTCTTGATAGGTCGATTAGAGACCTAAGTAAGTTAACAGGAGAACTAAATTACTTCTACGAACCAGAGATTCAGAGTCCGGGGACTTGGTTACGCTAGATTACTCTAATACCCATTCGGTACCATTTTATTTCATGAAAAATCATTTGGGATGATTGGAAAAAGTTTGGGTCCAACTGATCAGAAGGGAAAAATGATCATTTTTCAAGGCTCAGGGAGTGGAAACAGGTCAAACTAGTTGAATGTGGTTATTCCTTATTTCCCACAATTTTTGAGAATTTTTCAAAATTTTTCCAAGACCATTTGTCCATAAAGGGTAAAATCATCATTTTGAAAAGATCGGGAAATAAGTTCATTAAAAATAAGATTGGCCAGTTGAAATGGCCCATTTCCTAATTTTTGATATTTTTCTAAATTTTTTAGAATTTTTTATGAAATTTTTATGATTTTTATGAATTTTCCCTTTTTTATTATTTTAATATTTGAAATATTTTTTATTCCAAAAATTGTGATCCGAGCTAGGCTTCTAAGCCCAGCCCTTCTAAAACCACAGCCCAGAAATAAATCTAAAGTCCAAGTAAAATCTAAAACAAGAAAGGCTGATGATTTTTTTTTTTTAACCAAAACGCCACAATCAAGCCTCGAGCCTAGCTTCTCCACTAAGCCCGATTCGAATGGATTAAAGTCTGGAATCCAACTAAACCTAATCAGGCCCACCAATTAGGCCAAACGGCAATACCTATTCTGCAAAGGCCTCACGCGAAGATAGGGCTCAGCTTCTCCACTAGCTTGTTTTTTTGTTTTTGTTTTTGTTTGTTTTGTTTTCTTGTGAGTCTTCTTCTTCATGAAGGATATGCAGAGATCTCCTCGACAGCAAACTGCTTGTCTTCGCCTTTGTAGCTGACAACAATCATTGGCATTTCACCAAGACCGGGGATCACCTTGAATGGCCAGAGCTTAATATCACTCTGGACCGAGGAATCATTGAATCGCCTTCCGATCAACCTCTTAGTATTAACTAAATTCATTTGAACACACAATTAAAAACACGACCAGCGATCCCAAGTTGCTTCATTGGCTAAAAATAAAAGGGTGATCTTGCCACGTGTATGTAACAACACTACCTCTCTAGATCCAGCAGGCAGACTCTTTCTAAAAATACAATCAGTACTAGCGGTGGATCGAGATTTCATAATAGCCAGCACCATAACTACGTTCAGAACTACCACTCTATCTGTCCTAATCCACCCCAACTCACGTCGCAGGTACTAGCTCCCCATTCGAAAAAAAAAATTGCAGATCCGACAAGGTAAGAAACAGAAGCATTCAAGCCAACCCAACATCGATCAGATCTATCGGAAATTCAAACTAGGAGCGATATAAACACATCCAAAATAGAACAAGCACAGATGCTCACTGAAGATGGTGTTGATCAGGTTCATGGCGACCTGATTCTTGGCGGCATCGCCAATGAGCCTCTCGGTGTCGGTGAAGGCGACGTAGGATGGGGTGGTCCTATTGCCCTGGTTGTTGGCGATAATCTCGACGCGGTCGTGCTGCCAGACGCTGACGCACGAGTATGTGGTGTCGAGATCGATGCCGATCGCAGGTCCCTCCCCTTTCTCGGCCATGGTTGGATCGGTTTCTGGCAAGTCAATGGATACAGAGAGAGAGTGTGTGTGCGCCAACGAGTGTTGGTCTCCCCTAGAATTCAATACTTTTCCTCTCCAACTGAGTCATCCCCTTCCCATTTTTTTCCTTTCTTTTTGGTTTTTTTGGTGTCTCTCAGACGATAAAAACTTGCGAGAGAGCCATAGCTCTTTCACCGACAGACGTCTTCTTTCTCCATGATCCTCTATTTTTCTTTTGTCACTCCCCAAAAGATCCTCGAGCCAATGCTCCCCCTCCCCTAGTTCTCAAAGTCCAAGCTATCCCATGGGATCCAAAGTACACGGGGACCCTCATCTGATTCTCCCCCAAAGAAAGCTCCCCTCATCATTCCTTCCTCATCATGAAAGCTCCCACTAACTCCTCCTTTTTTGCTTTAGCTATTAGATCGAGCCACATTTCAAGCATTTTTGTCAATCGCTCGGTCCACATGCTTTTTGCTGTGCTTCTTTGAAATTTAGGCCCTCCCAGAGGGACAGGTGTTGAACCTTCCTAGCTAAGCTGAGCTGCAATATATCTCACCCGTGATTTATTTATTCAAGCTAATTCAGCTACCTTATGGGGACATTCTCATTATAGATCACCTCGTGCCGAGTAAATACTATGTGTGATTTGGAAAAATGAAGGAGACTTCATTAGTGAGTAAGAAAGAAATCACTTGCATTGGCTACACTATCTGTGGAAGTTCTCAACTCGCAAGAGCGGTTTTGATTCTGCGCTCTCATTAGAAAAGGCCATGGCAGGTCGAGTTTGAATAAAAAGTCATCCCACTAACAAGAAGACAGAAAAAGAATCGACCAATTTATTTCGAGTGTTGTTCGTCGTGAGGCGTAGCAGACCTAAAGGCCCGTGATGGAATGTCTGCCATACCAAGGGAGCTCCCTGCAAAATCGAAAAAAAATGAAAGAGAAAATCACAATCTCTCTCTCTTTATCTCGCCGAAAGCACACTTAGAATTATCTTCCATTCCACTTCTCTCTTTTTGCCCCCTCTGTTCCTCTTTTTGACTCCACCGAAGATCCCTTCACTCATTTGCATCCACCCACGTCTGTCTTTTGCTAGTGGCAAACAAACCCACTCTTCCCCTTTTTTAAAGTTGGAGGGACCCTTCCCACTTGCAGATCATTTTGCAATTTGAGAAGCAGCTGGAGCCATAACCTTCATTCTCTAGCCTTCGCGTTTAAGCTCCCAGAACCGACAATAACAGATCCAACAGTGGCACCAAGATCTTTTGATGTACAAAACGGAACTGAATCAGCAGCTTGTACCAGCCTATCTACTGGGACTCCAAGTGCAACTGCGGCATTTAAATATGTGAGTTCCATCTGTATGAAGCTTTGGACCATGCTCTTCGCCAATTCTCCGACCTTATCAGTATACTCAATAAACAAACATCTATCACCAGTATTTGCATGTGAGTTCTCCAAGTATATAAGCCTAGTGGTAGGATACACAAGCGCCCCTTTGTGAATCCCTTATGGCAACTTCAACCAAATCAATATCCATCGTTCTATCCTCATTAATCTTCACTGTCCTTGGATGAACACCTCTAATTGTGGAAATCCCTCCATTCTCGTAAATGTATATGTGGCAGTTGTGTCCAAGAATGATTTCACTACCTCGGACCTCACAGTGAACAAGAACGCTGATTAGATTTCCCATAGTGCTTGATGGAACAAAGAGGCCTGCTTCTTTGCCAGTGATCTTGCCAGCTCCGTTTCTAAGCGATGTGTCGTCGCCTTTTTCTCCACTTTTCTTAAATAATGTAGATATAGTTGACTGAATAAGTGAACCGCGACTAGCACAAGAGGTTTCCTTTGGTGTGGTTGAAGTAGCAGACTGTTTCTTGGACTTAGTTGCTGGTATAGAACACTCTTCACTTTGTCCAGAAGTTTCTATAGAATCTCGATTGTAAACGTTGGATTGTGCTAATAAGGAACCTGGAAGCTTTCTCTTCTTCTACATCAGCCACACCTAAATCACTTCCAATAAAATCATCTCCAGAAGAAACTTCCGTATACCTTAACTCTTTTATATATATATTGTGTTTCTTTTTGAATGGCGAACCGATGTCACCTCCATTGGTTCTTTCTTATTGCCATCATTTGATGCATCCTTTCCAGAGGGAGATCTAGGGATCTGGTGGTCTTCTGCAATTTTCTTCTTTGTTCTATTTCCGATAGCTTATCTATAATGGTTGCTCCTGCCCCACCTTTAAAATCATGTTCTAGATGTTGGCCCTCAATCAGCTCCTTAGGAAAACTCCAAACGTGCTTCCTTGGGGTTCTCATTCATTTTTTTATATTATTTATATTTTTTTTAAAAAAAAAATTAATCTGAAAATGAGATTAACAAAGTAATTCCCGATTCTAGATTAATTTTTGCAAATTTTATTTGGCCAAAATGAATAGAAAATTAGAAGAAAAATACTGAGTATTTTTTTTCATATTTTTGTGGCCTTAAATGCTATTTTTTTTTTCAAATTTTCAAGTATTTTTGTATTTTTCGAAAAATATTAAAAATGCGAAAATATGAAAAATCACTTTTTATTCGAAATTGGTTCCTTAGACTTGGCCAAGACTTCCAAAGTTGATTTTTCAATTTTCTCATTTTTTCTTGATTTTCTATGAATTTTCGAAAATAAAATGCCAAAAAATACTGAAAATATGGAAAATCGTTTTTGTTCAAAAAATCGTCCCTTAAACTTGGCCAAGGCTTCCAAAGTTTATTTTTTTAAATTTAATGAATTTTTATGAATTTTTTTATTAATTTTAAAAGAGAAAAAGTGATTAAAAATCAGGTGTCAACACTTAAAAAATAAATTGCACATGTAACCTCTTCTTCCAAGATTCACGCCCAAACCGACGATTCCAAGACCCATTTCAATTCCTTACAATTCAAGGACAACCCAGATAATCCATTCACATATTCAACTTACCCAAGACCCGTAGATGCCAACTCAAGCAATGGATCATATATGAAATACCATCTCCCTACCGTGCAAGCGCAACTATCCATAGGCATACCCATTCCCCAAGACCAACATTCCGCACTAAAACAAATGATGAATGGGTAGCCTGGTGATGAAGATAGATATCTACTTGCCTTAGGAACGTGCACGAGAAAATAAAAATCAATTCACCACCCGAATGAGCTCAAATTGCCATTTTTCATTGTTGGCACGAACGGGTTCCATTGCTAAAGGGGGAGCGAGTTGGGTGATGGCGGGGCTAAGCCGAGGGAGAGGAAGCTTGAGGGAGTTGCAACAATTGAGCTGTGGTGTTGCCGGTGCAAGAGCGAGAGGGAGAAGGCGCAGGTGAAGAGAGCACCGAGAGAGCTAAAGAGGAAGAGGGGCTGTCCATGAAGAAGAAGCAAGGAAACTATGAGAGAGAGAGAAGGGGGGTTTTATAGGGGCATGGTGGGGGGCCATGCTGAGGAGGGTTTCAAGGCTTCACGATTCAAACCGCGGATCCATTCTGGCACGAATCAATTCCTTCGGATTCCAAATAATTGTTGATAAATTCTCATTTCGACTTTTAAAATTTCGTCACGCTCGTTGCCCAACTAAGCTTAATAATCCACCACACTAAAACAAAAATCCCTCAAATTATAATCTCTGATAACCCAAGCCCGACATTAATTAATCCACTTGTAGAAATTTAGATCGTCACAGTGCATCATCGCGAGTAGAACCAATTGGACCGGTCTGACCAGTCCTCCTTTCAAACGAACCCCTTTGCGCGCGAGCTTCGCTAGGGCCATTTCTACATGCCGGAGCTTCACTGGACTTCAACTGATCTTCCAAGGACTCCGGCCAACCTCGACGCGTCACCATGACACTTGGGGACCACTTGCGGCCCTCCAAAGTCTCGGCAGCAATACCGAGGGCCTTCCCCGGCTCTGTCCAAGCTCGAACGACCACAAATAGCTTGGGACAGCAAAGGATGGTAACACAAGCATCTAACACAAACCAAACATACACAACAACACAAGCTACAATTTGGACCAAAGGCTAGCGGCGCAGGTTTGGACATTTCACCGAGAAGGTGATACACACAGGCAAAATGGTGAACTAAAGGTTGGCTGAGACAAATGGTTTGCGCAAATACTACAGATACAGCAGCAAAAGGGTTCACAGCAAGGAGGAGTGGGCCCGTCCGTAGGGGGAAAGAAAATGCGCAACCCAGGTTTTGCCCGCGTGGACCTGGGTCGACTGGGCCCGATCCAATTCTTCTCTTTTTTGTGAAATTTTCTTTTATTTTTCTATTTTCTAATTTTTTGCAATAAGAAAATGGAAAATGCATTTTCACCTATTTTTTCCCTATTTGATTTTAAAACAAATGAAAATAAATAAAACTTAAACGGATCGATAAAATTAGGTGTCAACATCTTTTATGACATCTAAGGGTGAGCATGTTTTCAAGCTAGGACGGGAGAACCGAAGCATGCAGTTTGCTCTGTATCAGAGTGCTGTTTCTCTCGAGTGCAGGGGCACACGAGATACATAGCTCGCAATGGGCCTTAGAGTTTGGCCCAAGAGGACTTGCCTACGGCCCGAGATTAAATGTTGTTGTTGGGCTTCAAATGCTGGACCAAACTGCTGCCCACAGGTCAAACTTCCTGTTTGTCTCATTCACCATGGCAGCAAAGTAAATGTGTATTTGCATAAGGCTCATACGGCACTGGACTATTTTCACTGATCTTGCATTATGGCGTTTTGTAGGGTCACTACTTATTGGGATGATGTTTTTCTAAGTTATTCAGCAGTTACTAAAATCTTATAATTTCACAATCCACTTTTACGGATCCCTTACCAATTGTTGCATTCACTCTTATTTTGTTTAACTAACAATGAAAAAGGAAAAAAGAAAAAGAAAAAGAATTTGCAGGTTTCAAATACCCTAAAGTTGACCCTAAAACTTGTGGTAAGGAATGTTTCAAGTTACAAGGTATGATAGGTAAATGAGGAACTTGTTCAGACGGTAGATTCAGGTGAAACCTATATAGAACCTAAAACCGCTCAACCCTAATGAGATATTCCATTAATTTAATTATTAGGTATCTTTAATTATCAATGATTTGTCCCAAAATGTAATTGAAAACTATCTAAGGCTTTGTTTGTTTTGCAAAAAATGTAACATTTTTAAAAAATGTTTTTTCGAAGAGCCATTTATCAGCAAAATAATAAATTTTTTTCGGTGTTTAGCTGAAACCTGAAAATGAACTTAAAAATATATTTTGTTGTTGGATAAAGAAAATCTCATTTGATTTTCTAAGTTGTTGTTGGTCGAAAATTGCTGACAAAGACCTAAGCATTCTACGTGGCATGGCTAGCACCAACATGGACAAAAAAAAAAATTCTTGTTTATGATGTTTTTTAATTTTTGGCTTTTTTTTGTAATTTTTTATTATTTTATTTCCTTTCTTTCTTTGACGGTCTCCGACCATGGCAATGATCGGTGATCGGCCACAGGCAAGGAACAAGCTCGCCCAAGGCCGGCAAGGTTAAGTCCATTAACGAGCATAACGGCCCCAGTCATCCTAGAGGTTGAAGATGCGTCGGGGGCCCTGATTTTCATTTCAAAGAATGGGCAACCTCTCAAAAGAAATTTCCGCCAGCATGGAAGCACAGAAGCATGAATATAACTCCCATCTTACTTGTCTTTAGTTTGTTGGAGATATTACGCATTTGGGTTTTGGGATAATATCAATCACAAGACTCTTCTAATACACGGGCCAATATACAGTAACTACCACAGTTACCTAATGACTTAATTTAGCTTTCGCATACGTTAAACTTAGATTATGTCCAACAATTCTCCAACGTTAGTCGAATTCCTACAAACTACATTGGAAAAATGTTAAGTTTAGTTATTGGGCAAATACAATTTTCCCCAAGTTTTTTTTACGGCGGGAGTAAAATTGTTGCCCTCTTACTTCTATGTGATCACAAGTTATTAGGACTTTTCTTCCATCACGAAAAAGCTCCTTCTGTATCCTCAGCTAAATAGTCTGTCTATTCTAGTTTGAGATTTTATTGTATCATGAAAATTTTTACTAGTAATCATTAGCAACTTTGTGGGCTAATTAATTCCTTAAAAACACTTGCTGCTCGAGTATCTTCATGGTAATAGTACCAAAGTCACGATGAATAAAGAAAACCACTTCTCCAATGATGAGTACAAACCTTATGGAACCCGGATGGAATCTCTTTCTCGTGTTGTGCAGCCGCAAGCGAAGGATTTTAGCTCAAAAGTATGTTATCATGCTCATTTTTTATGTTGCAAAAGTGCAATAGATACAATACTCAACAAATTAACCATTCTATCAACTGCCAACCAACCATCGGCCCCACAGTAAATGCGGGATTATGTGGGGGCACCTAACCGTGGTAACCATCTGCTCATAGCACTACAAAAATCATGTCGTGGCCGAAGAGGTCCGCTGCCTGCCTTGTCGGTATCGTGCACGAGTGACGAGGCCCTCTCTCTCCGTTGTTTCCCTGATTTTTGCCGTGGGTAGTTGACACACCAATCTGTTGTAATCATCGATTGCCGAATGGTCGCTGGACATCAAGGTTGAACGGATGTTGAACTTTTAAGCGTGCGGTTGGTTCATTTTTTTGCCAAAACTTATTGGACAAATGTAAATGCCGTTTGCTAATTTTTTTGGAGAGCTTTGGACAAAGGCCTTTAGGCCAAAGCAAGCCTGGATGTGCTTCGAAATAATGTATTTTCCGAATGCAAATATAATTTTTTTTTCCTTCCAACTTACACTTGCTCAACTTTCCTAATTCCGAAAATGACCCACCTCACGCAACCTCACTGGTGAAGGTTCAGGCTGCCGGCAAGCCGCTAGCAAGGCTAGATCTCGCTACGAGCAGGCCAGTTTGGCATCAACTAACCTGGTGTGCGAATTACGTTAATCTGGTGTGCGAATTATTTTTTTATTTTGTCTATTTTATTGTTAGGTCGCCACAGGTTAATTGTATTTAGTAAATGAGTCATAAATGAGTTTGAACATAATATAACTATTAAATGGTTCATAAATAGGTTTACAACTTACTTAGACTCAAACCAATACTTTTTCTTCTTCTTTATTGCCTTCACTTGATCTCATGCTTACTCACTTAGCCTCCCTCCTTAGTTTGGGCAGGCATTCTCCTAGATTATGTTAAATATGAAAGAGGTTTAGTAATATGGGACAAGTCGGGTACGAGTACAAGATTTACATCACATGAAAATGGGTCGAAATGGATTAAGCGAGTCTATTTTGGAAGGACAATTTTCAACTCCACCATTAAAACATTTCTCTATAAATAAATGATAATGCCAAAGGCAGCAATCTCTCTCTGTCAATCGCTTCCCCTTCTCTCTCTCTCTCTCTCTCTCTCTCTCCACTTCCAAGTTCTTCATTAAACACATCCAAATCAACCATCATGCGTCGGAGAAACACGTCGCCGTCTGCAATTTCCCCCTCAGCAGCCACCCCAGGACTATGGCCAAGCTGGTCTGCAGGCTTGCCGGAGACCGCCCCAAACGTCCGCTTCTCTTTCCTAAGCACGGCCAAGTCCAACGATTCCGTCTTCCCTCCTCCGTCAAGAGCCGCTCTATTTCCGTCGAACCTCAGAGTCTACAACGTCGGCGACGGGTTGCTGCTGGCTATGAGAAGGTGGCCGGCGACCCACGAATGGAAGCCGATCTGTTCCTTAGAGCAGCTCCTGTGAATTTTCTAGCCGGTGTCGACGTTGCAGTGCGAGACGCGGAAGCAAAGTAAGTCTCTTGCTGAGTGACGGTTTGGTATCAATGGTTGCATGCGAATTGGCGGAGAAATTGCATGTCCCGTGGGTCGTGTTCTGGACTGGGGCTCCGTACGCTCTATCTGTGCACGTCCACGCTGACCTCATCCTCCAGCTGAGGCAAAACGCCACCGACGAAAGAAAAGACCCTGGACATGATCCCAGGACTGTCCGTCGTTCGCATGGTGGATTTGCCTGATGAACTAGTGAAAGCCCAGGACATGTCAATGATTTCCCGCATGTTCCGTGAGCTGGGAACGTGATCCGAGGTGCGACGGCCGTCGTCACGAACTCCTTTGCGGAGATGTATCCCGAGCCCCTCGTGGCCGACCTTAAGTCCAAGTTCAGCATTTTGCTCTTCTTGGGTTTGAGGCCAAGCCCACCCGCCTTAGACAAGACCGGCTGCTTGACCTGGCTAGACTTGCAAGGCCCGCAAACAGTGGTTTACATATCCTTCGGGTCCGGAGCCTTGACGAACCCGACGCCCCACGAGATAACGGCCCCCGCCGAAGCCCTAGAGTCCACTCGTACCCCGTTCCTGTGGTCTCTAAACGACCAGCTGAAGGCCCGGTGCCTCCCCGGAGGGTTTGAGGAGCGGACGAGCGCGCAAGGGAGAATTGTGCCGTGGGCCCCTCAGAGGGAGGTGCTCAGCCACCAGGCCTGCGGCCTTCGTGATGCAATGCGGTCACAACTCGGTGTTTGAGAGCGTGGCGGGGAGCGTGCCAATGATATGCCGGCCCATGGCAGCGGACCAGATGCTGACCGCGAGGGTGGTGGAGGAAGTGTGGGGGATCGGAATCGGAGTGGAGGGACGGGTCATAACGAAGAGCGGGATGGTCAAGGCACTGGAGGTGGTGCTGAGGAGTGAGGAAGGGAAGGAGATAGGAAGAAGGTGGGTGAGCTTAGGCGGAGACTCCTGGTGGCTGCTGGGCCGGAAGGGCGAGCTGAAGCTGATTTCAAGACTCTTGTGGAGCTCATCTCTGCCTTGTGAGGAAGACAAGTGAAAAAAAGAAAGAAGGAAGATTAATCCTAAAATGCTCTTCTGTCTGTATGCGTGTTTGAACGATCTGGTCATGTTCAAGCTTCCAACGACGGCCTGTTACATTCGCTCCTAAATCAATTTATAAGTAAGGCTTTGTATTTCTCATGTTATTCATCTTCTAAAATCCGACACCAATGTCGTCTGTAATGACCCTATGAGCTGCAATGCATAATTTGTGATATGTTAGAATATTTAAATATTGATCCGCACCTTCATTTTAGAATAATTGGTGGTTTCAAAAAAATCTCACGTGGTATTAAAGCAAAAAATTCTGAGCTCAAATCTTTCGAGTCAGCCCCTATTTGCTCTCAATGAAATATTTTCATGCTTTTAGGTTTGGGCCAAAAAGTGCTAGCCTTAAGGCGTGAGTACACATGAAACATCCAATTGACTTTGGGGTTTGGATGGGTAAGGGATGGCGACATAGCAAGTATCGTCAAAATTCATCTTGTTATTTTCCTTAGGGTGGTCCCGATACTAGGAATTCTCCAGGAAAAGATCTACGTGAACCGATAACTCGTGTTTGGATGAGCTCACATGGACTGAGTATGAACAATTATTACTCCATTCTACAAAGATCGCTTCAACTTCCACGGGATTAGTTAATCACATTCGCCCCTCGAGCCTTGATCCTTGTCTCTAGCCATGGGTACAATGCAAGTCTAGGGGTCAACAATGATAGATGTAGAGAAGTAGATAATAGAATGTTTAAATACAATTAGAGCACAAGGCTGATATCAAATACACTCAAGGAGGGCATTAAACCTAAATACACACACTAAAGGGAAAATCCCAATCCTAAATATATACAGCTGTAATTCTAACACTCCACCTCAAACTTAAGGTGGGTTCAACTAACAAGGAGTTTAAGAAAACCGAAGAGCAACAAAGTGTTGTGATGGAAGAGATTTGGTGAATAAGTTGGGCAAGGCTAGGTTGCAGACGGACACCCCCCCCCCAAACAAAGGGAAAAGAAATGATGTCGTAGCATGGAGCTAGATAACATGTAATGTGACAATCAATGTAGAGTACATGGTAAGCCTCATGAAAGACAGATTTTGATTAGCAATCGTGAGTAGCACTTTTGATTGTCATAATGAAGAGGCAATTGGGAACAGCAGAGGGAGGAAGCAACACCCGATCAGTAAGGAGAGACGAAGCACAAATAATCTCAACTATCATGTCACTTAAACCATTAGCACAATACTAAGGACGTAGTAGAATAGGAGACATGACAGGCTATTTCTTGGCACGCCAAAAGAAATCAAAGGAATCACCTAAGAAAGACACAAAATCCTATAATGAACTTGCAGTCGATAAACATCCACTATCCAGTAGCATCAGAAGTAAAGCCATGAGAGCAAGTAAGGAGTCGATGGTGAGAAAATAGAGCGTGTCAAGTACCACAAAAATATCGCAGAGAACCTGGAGCCATAGATAACATTATGAACTGTATGTGGGAACGCGACAAATTGGACTGACAAGATGAACAGCATAGGCAAATATCAAGATGGATTGATTATAAGAGGGAGATCAAGACTGCTTAACAAGAGCTCGGTATTGAGTTACATCCAGACAGAGACTCACCATCATATGGCCAAGCTGTAACTGAAGTTAAACTGGAGTAGTTGCAGTACAAGTATCAGGATAACTCATTACGAGCTAGAATGTCTAGTGATGTACTTTTGCTGGGAGAGAGAAGAATACCATGTCGACTATGAGGCAACCTTAATACCAAGAAAATAGCATAAGAAACCAGATCTTCATAGCAAATGACGATAAAAGTCGTTGCTTAGTATAAGCAATATGAAAGTAGAGTCATCCCCGGTAATAATTTCTCATCAACATAGATAGAAAAATAATACAGCTGGCAGGAGAAAGTGTGAGTGAATCATAGTATTGATTATTCTCACTCTGAACAAACAATAGTGACCAAACAACATCTGCAAAGCGCTTAAACCAAGCTAGAAGAGCTAGTTTTAAGAAATAAAGGGCCCCAACAAAAATGGCAAAACTAACTAGGAGAGAATGACCATGACAGGAGGTGGCCTAAATATAGAGTGTCCTCATGAATAGCACCAGACAGAAAATCCAGTCTTCACACATCAAGTTGAAAGCCGAGCCCAATTACAAATAGATGCTACTGCACGAAGAGCCGCAAACGAAAGTTCAGTTTGGAAACATGAGCAAAGATCTATCATAATCAATCCTATACTCTTGATCAAAAATCAAGGCTGTCGACGTGCTTTATAGCGCTCAATTACTACCCATTCATAGTGAGTCTTGATTTTGCTAGATCTAGCGACAGATCAATGACTTCTCTAGTAAGAAGATGGATAAGATCCAAATACCAATCCACTTAAGAGCAGACAACTCTTCAGATATTGAGCATCACCACCACTTGGCATGTCATACTCTAAATGGATAATGGTAATGGTTTCTTGGCAAAGTCGTGGACAATGCCATATAAAGGAAACCAAACTTATCCAAAAAGAACTTATAGCTTAGCCACATAATAGTTGGAGATAGCGATCCCACCGAAGGATTCACCGGCCGAGGATTGAGGTATGAACGAGAATAGGCAAGAGACATTTGGCCAGGGGAGAACCGGCTGTTGACTTTAGGTTAGAGGAGGAAGGTAAACCCCCTTGAGGTCCAGGAAGGAACAGTATATGGAAATGATGGATGAATCAAGAGATGACGCTTGGCGATAATAAAGAGGAAAATCATAAAAAAAGCTGCCAGACGAATGAGAGGAATCGTGAAAGAAAGTAGAAAGCGATGGAAATACAGAACAGAGCAGGTGCTCAAAAGAATTGAACCACCACAAGAGATACAAATTCAACCGTGAAGAAAGACTCTAGCTATCTATCACCGTATGTTCTATACTTGTAGCCTAACGAATCGCCATACCGAACTGACTATGAGCCCGAGACGGGTGTTTCTGGCTCCCTATCGCTCATTTGTGGGGTGCTGGAAGATTTTAGAAAAACCAGGCTATTGCCCTTACACAAAAGTACATGAAGTTGCCATGTG
>JAGVVM010004555.1:0-28374 GCA_019149425.1 Psidium friedrichsthalianum | reverse complement strand
AAATTAGGTCTCTAGTTGTTAGTTTGGTCTTGTCAGAACATAGTTTGGTTCGACATAGTTATCTAACTGATTGCCTTTTGATCTCTAACAACATTTAGGGGACACGGTGAGTTCGGCAAAAACAGTTGCCCAGATGGATGGTTTAATGAGTTGAAGAAGGGTTATCAGGTGGAATCGAACAACTTGGTCAATGTCAGCCAACATGTAGATGATATCATGGGAATGATAGGTACTTCGACAATGGAAACACGGATCATTGGAATCTATGGGATGGGTGGCATTGGAAAGACCACTATTGCCAAATTCATCTACAATCGGCTTTTAAACAATTTCGATGATTGTTGCTTTCTTTGTAATATCCGTGAAGTGTCAAAACTCAAGGGCATTGAATTCTTGCAAACTCAGCTCATCTGTGACATACTTAAAAGGACATGGTTTAATATAAGAAACATTGATGAAGGGATTCAGATCATTAGAGATAGGTTGTCCAATAAAAGAGTCCTCCTCCTCCTCGATGACGTGGATGAAAAGAATCATGTGGATGCACTTGTGGGTAACCGTGTTTTGTTTGGTAAAGGAAGCAAAGTTATTATTACTAGTAGAAGGAAAGATGTTATCAATGATTCCGAAGTGGACTATTGCTGTGAGGTTAACTGCATGGATCTTGATCAATCTCTTCAAGTTTTTAGTAGACATGCCTTCCAAAGAGATTATCCTTTAGACGAGTATATCAACCAATCGAAGAAAGCGGTAGACATTGCTGGAGGTCTACCGTTAGCTCTTGAGGCCATTGGTACACTTCTATCTTCCTCTGAAAAGGAAATATGGGATGTCATATTGAAGAATCTAGAAAATGTTCCTCATCCAGAAGTTCTAAACAAGCTAAAAACAAGTTTTGATGCATTAGATGATAAGCAAAAGCATATATTCGTCGATATAGCTTGTCTTTTCATTGGATGTGACAAAGACATTGTGGTTCATTTCTGGGACGAATCTAGACTTTTTCCGGAGGAAGCCTTGGAAGTTTTGCAAAACATGTCTTTGATAAAGATAAAGAAATAATGAGTTGTGGATGCATGATCAACTCAGACATCTCGGAAAAGAAATAGTTCGTCAAGAAAGTCACGGGGAAATAAATAAACAAAGTAGGATTTGGAATCCCAAGGTAGCATTGGATTTGCTGATGAGCCACAAGGTAAAATCCTCCCTCCAATAACTTTTTAGTACTTTTGCTCTTTTAAGGCGAAAGGACACTTCAAGTAATAATATTTGTGTGCATCATTCACTTTGGTCTCCAAATTTTTCGCTAGCTCATTGAAGTGCCAAATAAAAAAAAAATGATTACTTAAGTACCAACAATGAAATATTCCGACCAAACAATTCACATGACTTTTTTATTAATTTTTTAATAGTACATGGATTTTTTTTATAATTGTCAGTCCTGTGGCAATTTCTTTTAAATAAGTCCACATTGCAATTTTTTTTTAAAATTCGTGGACTAAATTTAGACAGGCAAGGCATATCAACATAGTTCAAAATACACAGACGGGCAATAATAAGCAGTCAACACAATGCCATATGCAAATGAAGCAGGCCTCACCGGCCATATTCGGATCCCAATGGATCATGGTTATCACTCCAATTCCCATCAGGGCTCATCCAACAGTGCCACTCGGCAGATTCCACAACTGCGTATCTGACGCCTTACGTTGGTTTCTCCCTCTTTCCTCCCATGTAGACGCCTCTCGGGCACCTTCTTTGTCACATCTCTTGACAGTTGGCACTCAAATGTATCGGGGCCAAACGATTGCAACCAGCAAATGAGAAAAAAAGCAACATCAAAATGGCATGTATACAAATATCGTTTTGAAGTGTCATCACGTGCTCGTTAAAATCAAGAGAATCAAGTGCCCAACACACAGTTTCTCAGCCAGACAGGCTCAATAGAATATCTCATACTATCTCTCTAGTTAAACCCATATAAATTTGAATCCACTTAGCGGCTAGGAAAAAGGGGTTAAGTCCAATCACCCAATTCCCTGGGAGTCGGTAACCCACGATTAATGATTTAGTATCTTTATAACCCCTTAATTAATTTAGGCTTGGCTTGGGTTAAGGCCCAATTAGTAGATTTAGACTCGAATGGGCCTAAAGCCCGTTCTAAGGCCGGCCCACAACAATAGTTAGATCCACTAGGGTAAGTCGCCCATCATAGTCTCCTTCCATTAATTAAGTTGGGCCCAATAGGATTCAAGGTCAAATGAAGGGGGTTAGGCCCATTAGACCAAGTTGGGCTTATTAAATTAAGTTGGGTCCAATTAGTATCTAAGGTCCATTAACCAAATATAGGCCATGAATTAATTTTAAAATCAATTATATGATTCAGGCCCATTATTATTATTCTGTCTTATTAGATTCAAAAATGTTTTGTGCAAAATTTTTCTTTTACAGGTGATAGAGAATCTGAAAGTTCTAAATATGACCGGTTGTTGTTGCTTGGAGAGAACTCCCAACTTCGATGCTCATCCAAAGTTAGAACGTTTGATCCTACGGGGCTGCAGCAAATTAGTCGAAATTGATAAGTCGATTTGTCAGTTGAAACGCTTACTTTGCTTGGATGTAAGATATTGTCGGCGTCTTCGGAGGCTGCCAAACGAGCTTGGTCGACTAGCAGCTTTGGAAGAACTCCTCATTGATTGCACTTTAATAGAGGAAATCCCTGATTGTCAGGCAATGAGGAATTTAAGGATTGTCTCTGCTTCTCGTTGCCCGATAGTTACACTTCCCCTCTCAACCGGAGAACTTGCAAATCTTGCATGCTTATCTTTGTGCGACTGTTGGTCCTTGAAGAGGCTTCCAGATTCAATTGGAAATTTGAAATCCCTAATTGAGTTGGATATATCGGGCACAAGTATCGAAGAACTACCTGACTCCATCGGAAACTTGAAAAATTTGAAATTAGTGAACACGACCGGAAGTTCCATAAGAAAAATACCCGATGCCCTTTGGAAGATTGAGAAGCTCGAAGAAATAGAAGCCGTGGGAGGACAGCCTTTCAATGTGGAAATTAACAATTGCATCTATAGAAATCAATCCCTGAGGATCTTGAGATTGAGATACGCTGAGATATACGTAGTGCCGAGACTTCCTGAAAGTCTTATCATTCTAGAATTGCATAGATTGCACATGGATACGTTTCCAGATCTCTCAAACCTGACTAATTTAAAGAATTTACGGCTGTGGTTTGAGCCACATGATTCTCATGGGAAATCTAATGGGCCTGCGGAAGAAGATCAGATATTGCGGGGTATTAGGAATTTAAGGAAACTGGAGTCTCTGGACCTGCGTTCTGATTATGTGACAGATATTTTGCTCCCAGATCAACTCGTGTCACTGGAACTCCGGTGCTCTAATCTGCGTCGCCTCCCGATGCTTCCTTTTGGTTTGTTATCCTTACATTTGGGTGATTGCGTGTCACTTTGTGGGATGGATTTATCGAATTTGGACAAACTATCATCTCTCGAGATTCATGGCTCTGCTATTTCGGAGCTTCAAGCCTTGATTGTTTGACGAACCTGACAAGTTTGTCGATTTCTCGTCTTGGACAGATGGAGATATTACCTGATCTCAGTAATTTAAACAAACTAAGAAGTCTTCGAGTAGAAAATTGTGGTAATCTGGTTGAGATTAAAGGCGAACTGCCAAAATCTTTGGAAGAGGTGGGTGTTAAGTGCTGTGAATCTTTAGAGAAGTTGCCTCATCTTTCAAGCTTGAATGGACTGCAGAAGGATGGCACAATTGGTTGCACGGAATCAGATGCGGAGGCAGCTCTTTGCCTGGCTCTAAGTTGTCCGGGAATTTCTGGAGTAGTCGGAGAAGAAGTGCATGTTGCTCTTGAAAGCTTCTTATTCCACGACCAGTTGTTCCCTCGGGTTCAAACTTCAAACAAAAATTGAGGTAAGTTATTTCATCTAAAAACCAATGTTTTTTTTTTTTTTTTTGCATTCACATTCTTTTACAGATATGCGCAGAGAAGTTTCACATGAGCATTCTAATGCCTTTTTCGCGAGTTGATGAATGTAACGAATTATGGTACGTCCGGACAAGTAGATGGTTGCTAATTGTAAACATATCTTTGTTTTCTTTTCCTAGCTTGGTTGGCTACTCTGGATATATTTTCTTTTGATTGTTTTGAACTGCTAATTATGTTGCTCATCAATAACAGAGTTCAATCAATTTCTCGAACTCTGTTTTTCCAATATATATTATAATTTGCCTTAACATTTTACAGGTCGCGCGCATTTCCGATTGTGAATTTTGAATGATTACCTGATTTACCTAGTAGTCTTGATTGACAATTGTAACTTCCTTTGCCACATTATCACGATTCTTTTCGATCGGTTTTTCAAGTGGAAGCATTTATTAATCTGGTCATCTATTAGTGAATTATGAACAATGTAATGATTCGTCATCTCAGTACTGAAATTTAGCGTTGAGTAGTAAACCCCAAACCTAGTTGATAACCTCTTACTTCGCTGATGGTTGTAAATTGCTAACGGTGTTGGTAAGTTACACCAACATATCTAACTGGCAAGTGGCAAAGTTGCACGATTTCACTATGGTCATTTGGAGTTTACGGATAGAGATACAAGTTTACTCTGAACAAAGTATCATTCCGTTTTGGAAACAAAACACTAGATGGGTCCTATTACTTATCTCGCTGGTGATTTATTTGAGATTCTCTAAATATATGCTTTAGTGTCCTATTAATTCCCTAATTTAGGGACAGTTCACAGAGATTTTTCTGTGGTGCAGGAGAAAGTTATAGGAAAAAGCTAAGGGATCCTACACTCCTCATTGACATGCTCGTGTTCAGTTCATTATCCAGGGGAGGTTAGCTTGTAAGTGGATTTGCAATTGCTATGGAGAAGTTACAAATTGTTAGAAAGAGGAATTTCACTTGGGTAGCGGCATCAATAGTTGGTGCAGCAAAACTTCCATCTGTGATAGGAGAGGAGAACCATTTAACTTCTGCCAGATAACATAAATCATGTCAGAGTTAAGGCCAAATTTTAATAGTACGGGTGCGCAGGATTCTTGGTAAACTTCCACTTGGGGTCAGAAGTCATATAGATGGACTCTAGGGTGATTCTCTCCATTATTGGCTACATTTCCCATAAATGGCTATGCCTAGGTGATTATTTGCAATAGAAGCCCCTCCATTTGCCTCGAATTATACTAGAGGATTCTTTTAGGTTTTAAGATTGACAGTAAGTGCTAAGGAAGACTTCTCAAACAATTGCATTTTTGGCGGTTTCTAATGTTGCTGAGAGGAGTTCAAGTTTAAGAAGCTTACCGAACTTTCTGTGCAGGGCGTTGTGGCCAATTGGGTAGCTGTTCAAGTGAGGATGAAAGATGACATTTTAATGTTGATGAGAGCAGAAACTTGAAGATTAGTGAGTCGCTTATTGATAAAATCATCGAATCAGTTGAACTCGATCTTGTTGGAAAGCTTCCATATGATATTTTGATGATCCCCAAAGTATCTCTATTACTAATGTTCACAATGATCAATACAAATTGTGAAAGAGTTCACCATCATAAATGATCTTTCCTATCAGTTAAGACGAGATGCTAGTCTCTCGCGTTTTGGTGAGCAAGCAACTCTCATGGTAGCTTGGGAGGACCGGTCAAAATAGTATTCTTGCAAGTCTTAATACTGATGAAAATGTAAAATATCATTGGCCGTTGTTGATAACTAAATTATGGCTAAAAATTATTGACTAACCATAGTCCCTACCAAAAGAGTGATTCTAATTAAAATCATATTTTCTTTTGGATAAAAAATTTGGAGCTCAAGTAACGATTCTTATCCAAAAGAGTGATTCTGATTAAAATCATATTTTCTTATTTTGTTTCATTTTTAGAGAGTGAGAGAGAGAAGCAATTGGTAAAATCACTGGCACATCTTTTATTAGGACACTTGCTCAGCTGACTCTTGAACGGGAGAGCGGGACTTCTATAAGGGAGGGCGTTCTACTCCTATCCCCAACCTCAACACGTCACTTTTGTTTCGAAGAAAATTAAGTCTGTTTAGCGTTAGTGACATCTCTTTTGTTTTACATGTTGAACTGTGGTCCAATTCGGGTTTTTTTTACAGCCAGGTGTTTAACAAAACCGGACCAGAGACTCAAGCTTGGTTTCCAGTTCAATTTGTTGAACTGACCAGTCCATTTACTCTTTGTTTTTCTTCTCTAGCTCTTTTAAAAATCGAGGACTTGATGGTCAGATTTTGGCTGTGTTGTTCAACTCATTATACTCTTAAAACAGTATTTTTTTTTTTCCTCTAACTCATCGCTGAGTAATGGTCATATGTATGACAGACATTTCTTCTTATAATTTACTTTCTGGATAATGCTTATATGTATTACAGATATAAATTCTGATACTTTTGACATTCAGAGTCCGCTCCCATGATACAACTATCAAGTTCTGGTTCCTTTTGCAATTCCTTTTCCTATCAGTTATATTTCCGTATCCATCGTTTTCATTGCGCAATGTGTTATTGTCGCTTTGCGACCTGCTTTAGGAAAAACAATGACAACTCCCACTAACTAAAAGAAATCCGTCCGAGGAATGGCCCTGCATCCTAAGGAGTAACCAATTTTGCAAGAGATTGGCTAATGCTTGTATTAAACCAGTTTAATCCGCCTCTAATGCTGTCTTATGCTTTCCTGTATTACAAGAACTGCTTGGCATCTGCATCGGCTGAAAACTAAGAAGTACCGACTTCGCTCTAGATTTTTTCTCAATTTTCTAGAACCTTCATAATTTGCCTGGATAATCTAGAGCTTTGTCTCTCTTCCATATTCTAGAATCTTCTTCACATTCCTAGACTAGCCTTTCTAAAATGTTTTATACTTGTTGAGCAAGTAATGTAGAAGTGTGTTGAAGGTCGGCTAGGCTATAAATAAGAGCTAGTGAACCATATTTGGGTGTGGTGTAAGAAGTCCAAATAGAGAGCGTGTGAGCAAGAGAGGGCATCGTGTGTGCTTATGAAGGTTATGTAAATTGAGTGATCTTCTAATAAATAAAGAGAGTTTTATTTAAGTTGAGATATCCACTTGATTCTCTATAAGTGGTATCAGAGCCTAAGAGTAGGGGACCATATCCGGAGCGTGATATGCGAAGACAAGTGGTTAGGGACCATTGTGTGTGAGCCAACGGTCAGGGACCAGAGTATGTCGAAATTCTACCAGTGCATAGTCAGGGACTGTGATTGACTGGTCGGGGACCAAGCTTACTTGGAGTAGTGCTAGGCATTATATCCAAGTCAGATGGCGAATTTCTCAATTTCAGTGAACGGCATCGAGAAGCTCAATAGCTCCAAGTATAACAATTGGAGTACCCGTATGCAGTATTACTTGCTAGGCCAAGACTTGTGGGATACTATTGGTGGCGGCAACACAACACCACCCATGAATGATGCCGAATTGAGAAAATGGAACATCAGAGCTGGTAAGGCTCTTTACGCTCTTGCTATAACTATTGAAGATCAATTGTTGCAGCATATCAATGGTGCGTAGACCCCAAAGAGGCATGGGGCAACTTGGCGGCATTGTTTGCGAGAACGAATAATGCTAGTTGCAAAGGTGGAGATGAGCTATTATCGGTATGCAACATAATATGACATTGAGTCAATACTTCTCAAAGTTAAATCTATTTGTAAAGAAATTTCAAATTAGATCTCACAGAATGGCATCTCTAAGACAAGGATGAGAAGAATTATTGTACACTGGTTAAGGCCGGAGTATAACGATACCGTTACGGCCTCCTATGGATGGGCAAACAAGCCAACTCTAATCGAGTTAGAGAATATATTGGTCAACCAAGAGGCCTTAGATAGAGAAATGTCTAAGGTCTCAGCTTAAAGATGATGAAAGTGCCATCTTTAGTACTAAACGAGGATTCAAGGGTCAAAGGAGAAATGATGCAGGTATAGTGTCGCGACCCGAAATAATTTTCAAGTGAACGGATTATTAGGTTGATTGGATTAACTAACTAACGCGGACTCTCAAGCCTACCGAATCGCAACTTTGTTTTGTTTATGATTTTAATTTTGGAGTCGCCACTAATCGTTCTTGTAGGTCGATTAGAAACCTAAATAAATTAGTGGGAGAAACTAATTTATTTCTGCGAACCAGAGATTATGAGTTCGGGGACTTGATTACGCTAGATTACTCTAACGCCCTTTTTGGTACCATTTCATGAAATTCATTTGGGTGATTTGAAAAGATTTGGGGTCAAACTGA
The DNA here is from genome assembly GCA_019149425.1 of Psidium friedrichsthalianum. NCBI lineage: Eukaryota > Viridiplantae > Streptophyta > Magnoliopsida > Myrtales > Myrtaceae > Psidium > Psidium friedrichsthalianum. The sequence goes on along the minus strand of JAGVVM010004555.1, from coordinate 20,062 downwards.
CCAGAAGGGTAAAGTGGTCATTTTCAAGGATCGGGAAGTGAAAACAGGTCAAACCAGTTAATGTGGTCATTCCTTATTTTCCACAATTTCTAAAAATTTTCGAATTTTCTGAGACAATTTACCCATAAGGGGCAAAAATCGTCATTTTGAAAAGATTAAGAAGGAAAATAATAAAAATAGGATTGACCAGTCGAAATGGCCCGTTTCCTAATTACTGAGATTTTCTGAATTTTCTAGAATTTTTTAGAATTTTTTTTATTAATTAATTTTTGACTTTTTAATTTTAATTTTAATTAATTTTTTTTTCTTTATTTTTATGGCCTTAAAATGAACTATGCCTAAAACATGCATATTCTAACTCAGAATGAAATCTAATTTATTACATGCAATCCTAGTTAATATAATTTTATTCTAGAATGCAATTTAATTTACACGTGTCAATTCTAAACTATATGCAGCGATTATCTACATGTGATATAATATATATGGATGATTTTCAATACGCATTCAAATATTAAAGAAAGAATGGCAATCCAACTAGTTCAATTCAAATATTGAAAATCAACCAATCAGATATGTAAATTAAATATGCAAATTGCTAAAATAGGAAACTTACCTGATTCACGAATGAATTTTCTAAATCCGAATGGATCCTGTGGACGCGGACGGTTCAACCAACAGCCATGGCATCGGGATATCAATCTCGTGGGATGACCTGGATCCTGTGGACGCGGACGGTTCAACCAAACTCCTGATTAATCACGTTCTTCTTCTCTTCTCCGTTTATTTCTGGAATGATTTCCCCATTAAAGATGGCTATTCTTTCATAGGAAAGCTCTTTGCGGCCCAGACCTTCAGACAAAGAGTCAGCCCAGCAGATGAGGGAAATAAGGCCTGCCCAAGTCTCTTACGTCAACAGCCCAACGTGCCCCCTGTTCAATCATCTTCTAGCTCCAGACAAGGTCTCCACGCGATGAAGAAGCGACAACGAAGGTCCCTCGGCTTCCTCAGACTAGGCTGACTCCTATCTCGCTCAGCTGCCGCGCTGTCGGAACCCGTTCCTCGCATTGTCGTGGCCTCGCTCTGCTCATGCATCGCTCCATGGAGGTTCGCTCGTACACCACCACGTCGAGATCAGCTCGCCGCGCTAACGATGGAACTGATTGTCCAGCCTACCCAAGTCTGCTTAGCCTTTTTCGGTCTTCTTTTTACTTTCTGAGCCCCCAATGAGTGTGTACCACCACTACTCTTGAAATGTCGAGTTTTTACCCTCGTCGGTGCAAGTCCTGGTGCTAAACTTGGTGCAGCCATATTGCTTCTACTCCTCTCAGATTGATTTTGAGTTGACCGAAAGGTGATCAACCTCTTTAACTTCATCCGCCGCTGCCCTTTTAAGAGACTCCTCTGTTGATTTAGCCCCCTCGTACGAAGAACCTGAGCTGTTCTTCCTTCAGCTGCAAGTCCAATGAGGTCCTCCACCTTCACCTTAGCTCCCACAGCTCCATTGACTTCGGCAACCGGCACTTCAACGCCTCTTGGGGCGATATCCAGTGGAGAAACGTGTCCGCGACCCCGCCCAAGTCCATCGACGGCAAAAATCGAGCTCATGAGGACGTTATTTGAGGCAAAGAAGCCGAAAACCCGGAAAGCGAAGTCGGGGTCGTGGAGTCGAGGAAGGTTGTTGATCCAGCCATGTCCGAGAGAGGAAGTGGAGTCTCGCCAAAGCAGAGATCTTGCAGACGAGGAAAGGAAAGGCGAAGAAGAGGAAGTTGTCGGACTATCGGGGAAGTAGAGCGAAGATGGGTCGACTCTCGCGGAGGTTATTCGAGTAGGACGGGGATGACGATCTCAAAAGATGACGACGACGCCGATGACTATGAACAGCGATGGAAGGCCGTGAAGTCAGAAGGTTTCCCCCCCATTTTCGAGCTATCCTCTCGTTTTTATCTGCAGGGAGAGAGTTGATATCCTCTCCTCTCCCCCGTCTCGCCGAAAGTGTCTGACGATACGGCCATTGGAGTCCCATGCTACGTCGAAAAGTTAAGGCCAAGAAAGTATATGGTACCAGTAGCACTTTCACTGGTAGATTCTAAGGTAAAACCTCGAATTGTACGCGCATGGCCGGTAGGTCGTCCACAATGCCCTTGGAATGCACACCATGTTCTTTAGGAGACGTGAAAACTTCCATGAACTTGCGCCCACGTTGAGGTTGGAGGCTCCCATTTTTTGGTCCTCCTGCAAGCTATCCCCCCATGGACCCTCCAGAGTTCCCCCCTGCTCCGCTCTCTTCTCCAAAGTTCACCCAGAAACACTCCTCCATAATCTTCACCGAACCACCCGAGGAACAGATGAATATACAACCGTCGTCTTGGTCGCTTTTTTCGCGATCTTGTTGCGTGGCCTTCGTGAGATGAATGAAGACCCCCTGTTTCCCAGGATTTTCCACAGTTTAACCGATGTTGTCCGCGAGCAAGGGTACAAGAGTTTTCTTTCGTTCATGGTTGTAAGCTGGCCGTCTTCTTCGGTGGAAATTATCTGTGGCTCCTTCGGGCTCCTTGCACATAGGCACCTCGATTCAAACATTCCCTTGCTTCATCCTTACACACCGACCCTTTGCCAAACTCAGTTGGTTACCGCAATACATCACCTCAGTGGAAAGCCAATTTAGAAAGCCAAGAGACCAGTAAGGCGGGAGCACAAATATGGTCTATCCATTCCAGGGATTTTTTTTTTTTTTGAGTCAGCCACCGAATTGATCGAAAAAACGGCAATAGCAATCGAAGAAGGAATACAGGATATCGCTCGGTGAGTCAGGGGAATGGAACGTCAAGCTGAGGGTGGGGTCGGCGTGTAATGGATGGAAATAAGAAAACACGGCAAAGACAAGAGAAGAAGAGGAGGAAGCAGAATTCGTGGAGTTAGCTGGAAGGTGGCGCTGACGTCCAGATCGAGAATGCTGAGGAGAGATGACGTCCAGAAGAAGGAGAAGGACAAGCACCAGCACGACGAGGCTCTTGAACGACTCGTTTCTGGGTGATGTAAGTGCCCCCCCGCCCCCCCCCCCCCGGTGGACGCTGAGCTCCCTGGCCTCCTCCAAGGATCCCCTCTCCCTGTTTTTCTTTTTTTTTTTTTCAGTGACCTCAAAAGCCCTCTTTCTCTTCTTTTTTTTATTATTCCGTCCACCCCCCATGATCTTTTGGTCTGCCACTATTTTATGCTTTGATGTCCACGACATCCCCCCTCTTATTCCTTCTTTCGGTCAGGCCATCCTCCTTTTCTTCATTTTGTGGAGTTCCATCAACACCGACGCGTCATACGAACAACCATGGGACCATTTGCCCATCGACTTTTCACGTGCGGAGTTCCCCAGTCAACATCATAAAATGCTCTGATATACACCAAAACGTCCAGCCTAAAAACCGTTGCCAAGTGCATATCTATACTTCAAGCCCGAGCGTCTACTCTGCGTCCAAAATTGTCTCACCCCGCCAGCTTCTTTATGGTGGTTGCACATCTTTATTTATGATTTGTCGCTGCTGCGGTTGGTTCTTAGGCAACGGCCTAACAACTCTTACCCCATGATTACCAAATTTCTAGGACGGGATCCAAAGCCATTCTAGATTGGATATCTTCACTTCAACCTTTCAAACCCCTCTAGAGTGAACGAGAATGCCAAGTTATAGTCAAGTGTTCTCATTTCTTTGAAGCACACTGTAGGTCAAAAATCCAAAAAGAAGCTTCATGTGACTAGCTGTTGAGGTTGAGAAGGGCTCCGCGTGGGGGGAAAAGTGTTGCCGTCGGAGTGCATGTCCTTTAGGTTACGTGAACTTGTGGGTGGCAAGTCAACTAGGCAACAATCAGCCTTTCATATTTTATTTTATTTAAGATTTTTTTTTATTTTTTATTTTTTATTACTTCTTCTCTTCCAACATAAATTTGAACCCTTTTTGCAACAATTGTTAATTCCCCCCCCCCCTGGAACTCTTGGGCTGAGATGAAATTTTGAAAATAGAGGGAATGTACGACTCAAAATACAAAAATCAAAAAATGACAGAGTTAAAATGAAATTTGTCTACAATTTTTTTCAATTACTTGAAAGAGATTAACAAAGTAATTACCAATTTCAGGATTAATTTTTACAGATTTTCTTGGCTAAAATGCAATGAGAAAATAAAATAAAAAATACTGACTATTTTTGACATGTTTTTTGCGGCCTAAAATGCAATTTTATTAGTCAAATATCCTCCTAATTTTGAAAAATATTAAACAAATACAAAAATAAGAAAAATTATTTTTGTTCAAAACTGGTTCCTAGTTGGCTTGAGGTCCCCAAAGTGATTTTTAATTTTATGAAATTTTATGGATTTTCATAATTTTCAAAAAAATAAAAAATACGAAAACTACCGAAAATATCGGTGGGTCAACAATTAGAGATGTAAACAAAGAAAAGTAATGAGAATGGAAAAAATGATAGAGGGACAAGGCTCTCGGCCAGGGGGAGTACATCAAGCTGTTGGTGACAAAGACGACAATAAAGAAAGAGCAATAGAAGGCGTAACGAATGATGTTACAATTGCAAAAAAAATAGACAACGTTGCCAGAGCATTGTCAACTCAAAAAAAGTGAAGGAAATGCTGCGCATTAAGAAAAATGATAGTGAAGGAGAGTGGGATTTTCAAGCATCCCTTGCTTATAGAGGACAATAAGAGCTCGCAGCATGCTCCATCATTGAGAAAGAAGATGTGACAACCCTCATCACGGTAAATGATAAATGATCAATTATAATAGTGATTGGATCGTTGATTCTGAGGGTTGAATCATATGACTAGAGATGAAGGCAAGGTGTCAAACATGTTTGAGTATACCGGAGGACATGTAGTTGTCATGCAGACAAACTCAGAGTTGACGATTACCCATGTGTTGGACAAATGGTGTGATAACACCCTATTCAGCTCACATCAGGTGAACTGTGAAAAACGTCTATCACATACCAAAGAAATGAAGAAGAATCTATTGTCCGTTTCTGTCACAACTCACAGACTCAGTAATTATGTGGTGTTCGGTCAAAAGAGACGTCAAGGTTTATCGCAATTGAAATCTACTAGTACACCAATCATGGAGGGGACGTGACTTGCTTGTCTACGTGATGTCAGCAACACTTGACATCCATAAGACCAAACTCGAAAGAGGACATGCCTAATTTGGCATGCTGTGCTGGGCAGTAAGCTACCATAAGTTAAAAGTGATGATTAAGAAAGGCATGCTAAAATGGCTCCCTCACTTGGAAGTTAAGAAGATATCGTCTGGTCAGATGCTAGTACAGGAAGGCACATCAGCTGCCATACAAGGGTCTACATTCAAAAGTAAGAATGCCTCCTGAGCTCATCCACTCAGACGGTTTGACCCAATAAAAGCAACCATCGGCAGAGGATCGAAGTATATGATAACATTTATCAATGACTTTCTCTAGGTACATCAGGTTGACTTTATGAAAGATAAATCTAAGGTACAGTAAATAAATTAAGAATGTTCAAAGAAAGAATGGGAGAATGAGTAGGCAAGAAATAATCTGACCTACATACAGAACAATGGGAGAAATAGATCAAACGAGTTATTAAAGTATTTGCAAGACTACAAGATATGCTGAAACTTACCTATCCAAATACACCCAACAAAATGGAGTTGCCGAAAGAAAGAATCGGCATTTGGCAAGACTTGCAGGAGCAGGTTTACATTCGAAGAATGTTTCACCTAGATTCTAGTTCGAATGTGTGAAGACAATAGCGCACATGATCAATAGACTACCTTAAGCAAGGCTTGGCTTTATGTCACCATAGAGAAGTTATGGAATCACAAACCATGGTAAGTCATTTCAGAAGTATTTGGATGTGTATGCTATGCATTTGTGTGGATAATCTACGCAACAAGTTTAATAAGAAAGTAGTTCGCTGCATATTTAGGCTATGATAATCAAAGGAAAGGGTAGAAATGTTGTGACCTACAACAGGGAGGTGTTACCCTTCCAGAAATGTGATGTTCAATGAACTATCATCATGGTAGGTCGCCACAAGCTTCTGAATTACTGAATTCAAAAGAAATTGAAGAAGAGATCATGAAAGAATGAAAGAAATGATGATGCTTGATAAGGACCACTTGATTAAAGAAGAGGAACCTATTGCTAGAAAAGAAGAAGTCAAAACACAGTCACCAGAAAAATCAAAGAGTCCGTGACAAATTGGTGTTCATCGACAATGACAAAAGAGCTTTGACCAAGTCAGATGTACATCCTGAATTTCGACATTTATAAGTTGAAATAATATTAGATTTTTGAAGATTAAGAGACAAAAATTGGACATCGCCTCAAAGGTTGAAACTTGACCAATTGATTTCGGAGTGCCGAGAAAAAAGGCAAAATATTAAAAGTGAGCGAATTGCTCACGGTTTACTTTAGGACTCCATAGATTTGTGGTGATAGTAATTTTAGTGAGGTTAAAATTTTAATCGGAGTAGTGTACATCCGATTCTGTTCGCGCTTGAGCTTCGATCAATCTCGTTTAAGCCCCGATCGAACCCGAATCTGCACGAATTGAGATGTGTCTCCTCCGTCACCTTTCTGACCAATTTGACTAGTTGACTGAAATTATTGGTGCCCAGACACCTTATCAGTCCAAAAATTCACTGATAGTCCGACAATCAGTCAATTTATCAGCTTTAAGTCGCTCTCGATGAATAGTAATTTCAATATTGAGCCTCAAGGATAATATCTACTCTCTCTCTTCTCTTTTTTCTTTCTCTCTAACAGCACATTCTCTCTCTCTTTTCTCTCTCTAACTCTCGGATCTCTCTCTCTCTCTCTCTCTCTCTCTAATCTCTCCTCTCTCTCTCTCTCTCTTCTCTCTCTCTCTCTCTCTCTCTCTCTCTCTCTCTCTCTCTCTCTCTCGACTCGAGGATTCTGCCACCAAATTTAACTGGCCGACAACGGAAAACGACCGTTGAAATTTCTTATTTTTAGATATGTCCTAGTTCAACTTCAGGTGAGTAAAACTAAATTTGAATCACTTCGATCGGAGGTCATTTGGGCTTTTGTTTCTGCATTCCGTTTCAGTCGTTGGACTCGTCTTAGGCTACCAGATTTTTAATATAGCTCTCGTTGATATATATTGACTCCGACACCCCTAGGACTCATTTTCAGGTCCAAATATTGATTCTTAGCATGTTTTGGTTTTGGTTCAACCCCTGCAAATTTCGGTTCCCTTTAAAACACCACGATCCGATGCCGGACTCTTGCTTCCATTGGATGCCGTGCGCTGTCTAGCGTGCTTTCGTCGACTTTTCAGCTTCAACTAGGTAAGCCAACCATATATTCCTCGATTAGAGTGTTAGATAACCTGATGGTTGATTCCGATGTATTGCGGTTAAGTTGAGTAAGTTAGTGCTTTGAAGGACAAGATGTGAAATGGAGGTTGAGCCAACCAATTGAGGTGTCGGAATGCTGAGTAGGCTAGAATTGGCATCAATTATGGTTGTGGTGTGCTGAAGTAGTTAATTCGGATGTTTAGCACGGATACCAAAGTGAATAGCGCTTAGAGGGAAGATTGAAATTTTAGGTTAATTGGGGATTGAGTGCTGAGAGATTAAATAGGCTGAAATTGGAGCCAAGTTGGCTATAGCGTGTTGAAATGGATGCAATTAGATGTTCGAAGTGGGAACCTAGGCAAATTAATGCTTGAAATGCAATAATCGGATAAAATCGAGTTTGAGTTAATGTATGTGTCTTATTATTCAGTTTGCCTGTTAGTACTCGTTCGACTACGTGCTGCCTTGTGTTTGATCCGCCGTGGCTGCCTGGTTGTTTGATTGTTAAATGTTGTTCTGGATGTATCTGTTGGCTGTTGGACCCCAGGATAGAGTGCATGTCTGATTTTGACTTTGGTTATGCGACTTCCTCTTTGGGATTTAGAAGTGAGCTTACTGAGATGTTCTCACAATGATTCCACTCCACCTTTCAGACCCTAAGACATAAGCATGGCAGGGATACCACAAAGTTTGGTATCTAGGTGGCAGAGTACCCTGTTGGTAAGGACAATTGATGTTGAATAGGTGGTTGCTGATGAATGTGGTCGCCTTGGGTTGTTTGTTGTTGTTAATCTTTGTAAGGTTGATATTCATGTGTAATATGTAGCTGAGATTATGTGATATATATATATATATATATAAGGTATTATGGTTACGCTAGTCCTTACTCATTCGTTGTTAAGGGTAAATGTATTGCTTCCGCTAGCGTTTATTTGGATATTAAGATTTCAGGGTTGACGACAGTCCTGGAAGTCGCATGTATCGACCGTCATCGTGCAGATGTCGCGCACTCGTAGAGTTCGAGGCGTGACATCTATGGAAGAAAATGAAGAGTAAGTGCCTCAACTTGGGAGATCAAAAATGGCTGCTGTCTAGGCACAATTGGAGTCTATTTTAGCTCGGTTTGAGGTAAGCGAAACCTCTAATTCTTGAGTAGGACTTTGGGTAACCCTAGGATGAGATTAGGGATGGTTTGGACTTAATTTAAGGTGATCTTTAGTGCAAAAAATATGGTCTGTTTTTGAATCTATGCACTATTCATGTTGGTACTATTCGCGGGCTGCAATGGTACTGTTCATTGAAGATTTTACTGTTTATCAAGAAAAATACTGTTCATTGAATATCCAGGTAATGTTCATCGAAGAAAATCAATGTTTATTGAAGAAAATCATTGTCTATATGTTCTGGGTATTGTTCACACATGAAAATATTGTTCATTCGTTGTTCGTGCATGTTCGTGTCTATTCATGTGATTTTGTGGGTCTAATGTACATGCCTAGAAGGAAAATTACGGAATTAGGCAATTCCGGCGAAACCAAACCATGTTAGCAAAAGTTATTGGCTTAGATATTATGTTATACTATGAGATTGATGTGGCCAAGCATGCATTTAATCGATTGCCTTGATGCATAGTTAAAAATCTACCCGATTGCAATTGCCTCACATTGATCTGCATGAGCATACTTGATGGATCAATATGCGAAATATTGAATTGCATGTTGTCCTGAGCCCATAGCATAGAATAGCGAATTTCAAATAGTGGAGATCTAGCCCCGAGGGGGAAACGTCGAGATAAGGCTGGTGTGCCTGGACGCGTGCGACTTAGGGTTGCTAGAGCGATAAGGGTGCCAACCTAGGTCTTTGCGTAGTGAGGCATATATGCGTGGTTGAGGCACTATGATTTTATCGTGCACTTTGATCTTATACACGCCAGAGGCGTATATGCGAGGGCATGGATTTGAGAAGATGTGCTAACCTGAGTCTTTACAGCAGTAAGGCGTATATATGTGGTTGAGGCACTGGAATATTATTGTGCATCTAGATCTTATACACGCGGAGGCGTATATGCGGGGCATGGATTTGAGGAGATGTGCCAACCTGAGTCTTTGCGCAATGAGGCGTATATACAAGTTGAGGCATGAGCTTGAATTGTTATTTGCGAACTGAATTATGTTGTTAAGCTAAAGCTTGAACTTGAGCATGGCACGTGCATGCATTTGCATGGGTTGACTATGTTGGTTGTGATTTGCATGCACGCCTGACTATTCTGATAATCGAGTCATTATTGCCTTTTCCTGGTATAGTACCCTTTGGCTACATTGACTTGGATGTTTAAGATTGTATATTTAAGGTTGATCTGAGGGTACGCAATGTCTTGTGTGAGACTTAGGGGTAAGCTTACTGAGATGTATTCTCATTGATGTTATTTACCCGTCTTTTCAGATTCTCACCCTAGGTAATGAGTATGAATGATTCTCTGATAGGGCATGGGATCCCAATGGACATAGATACTGAGACGATATTGTATCGTGGGCTTGGAAAAGGCATATATGTGAGATACAAGAGTACCGTGTAGGTAGATATAGGCGAGAGGCATTGGAATCCTCACCTTTTTGTGGCATGGATCTACAAACCAAGGGACATTCACTATGGACTGCTTCAGGGATTTGACATATCGGTGGATGGGTTAGGTGATTGGACATCGTCGTTGGCCGCTATCCCTGAGGAGTAATGACGAACCCGGATACAATAGCAGAAGACTCGGATGTTAGTGGACCAATGGAGATCAATGCTGCAAATCTTGAGGAGAGCATGGAGAGCGACCTCGAGATGTTAGAGAAGTCTGACCCGGAGGAGATTCCGCTATTAGACTTAAGCGATGTCAACAATGAGTAGCTCTAGACCTCTAGTCCTTGTTTCCCCAAATTTTGGGTATAGATAATTAGGGAGAGAGTAGTCTATCGACCAAGCTCCCTTTTGATGTGCAGTTGGTCGAGCAGCTTTTATATATTATAAATTTGATGTATAAGTATGTATAAAAGTGTGTTTGATATTAGGTATGCTGTCTCTCTTCTCTATTCCCCATTTTATGTATGTACGAGTACAGTTCGTTTTCGCTAGCGCAGGAGCTCTAAGAATCCGTTGGTTGGCGACAAGTATCCTGGGTTGTCACGTTGTGTTGTTCGATCAATCGATCCTCCAAGATAGGGATGTCGCGTGGCTCACCAGGTTCGGGGCGTGACAGTAGAAGCTTTCTTGAACTTTGAAATTTTAGATTCTAGGATTTTTTTGTTTCCTCTTCAACTTTGAAGTCTTTTTTTATGCTTATCTACCTTCAAACTAGCCGCTGAAAGGTGTTTAGAGGATCACTCTCCAATCAACCTGTTGAACAGGATTGTATAACAAGTATTTCGTAGCTATTAAGAAATAATCTTAGAATCTCCCATTGATCTAATCACTCCTACAATCAAAATCTGGGTTTCCAAAGATAGAATTCTTCTTTAGGAAATAAATAATCTTTTTTCCCAATCCACGTCTTGATAGAGATAAAATAATCTTCATAATTGATAATCCTCAAACACGAATCCAACTTGATTTATCAGCCATTGTGATGGTATAATATCTCTTGATCATCGTCTAGGATTGGATCTAAAATACTTCTTCAGAGTTTGAGCTCTTCCTATGTCAACATCTAAGCTTAAGTTACAAGAGCAATTCTTAAATAGTCATTCATCATCTTCTAAATGTATTCAGGACAATATGCACAAGAGTGTTTCTTTGCATTAACTCAAATTCTAGAGAATATAGATTGTTTTGTCAACTTCTGTTGATACCAAAAATTTATCTCCTAATGGTTCGGTATCTTGGAAATGACATATCGGGTAAAAAAAACTTCATTAATAGATCCCGAAATGCGGTAAAAGGAAAGCAACACACCGAATGGCACGGTGGTGCTTCTGTATTCGGGAAGGTTAAAAGAAAGTACATAAAGATACCGAATGAAGGATACAGTGTACGTGTATTCGGTAAGTCCTAGGCATGTGATGTGAATATTATGTCTCGAAATTCGAGAGGTATGAATCAAAATTGTAGGCAAGAACAGGTTTTTGAAAGTTAAGGATGATATTCAAAAGGAACTCAACTGACCGTGCAGTTACAAGTAGAACTAGAAATGCTTCGATTTTCACGGGCCAGTTATAAAAATCGTGGGTTAAGAAGAAACAAGCAGCAGCGCAAAATTCAAAGGTTTGAATTAAAGAATAACCGTTCGGCCAATCAGGAATGCGAGAAGAATAAATACCCAGAAGAAAGGAGAAAGAGCTCTAGGGAAAATCATCCAGAAAAAAAAAACTCTGTTTCTTTGAAGTTCTAACTTTCATTGCGTTCGTAGTATAACCTTAACTTTCCTACACTTTTCATTTTTGTACTTTCAGATTCAGGCAATCTATTTCCATTTCCAGGCAATTAGGAGTAGCATAACTGGTTGGTCTTTCACCATTCCCATCACTTTCGCTAATCATACACACCTGTTCGCGCTTGTTCACTCCAATCTTCCATCAGAACAAAGCCACAGAACCCTTCTTAATAAAAATCGAGGTACGAATTTCAGTGAAGATATTCCTAATCTAAATCGAGCGAACAACTTCTAAATCAACTAAGAGGTTTTCTCAACCCATTTGCGTTAAATGTTTGATCTTGTAGTTTTGGAGCTTCCAAATTAGCTAACTTATTTACAGTTGTGAAATGTGAAAGAAAATCAAATTTGAGGATTAATGGGAAGACATACAATTACGGGACCAGTTCCGTCTAGTTTCAATGGAGAGACCCTCCATATTGATCGGTTCTCTTCTACAGTAATCTACGTCTTTGCAAGTGGTGCACCTTTTGCAAGTGGGGCTGGGTGCATTATTAAGTAACGGGGGTCGGCCTTCAAACAATTCATTTATAAAACTAAAAAAGTAGGAATTTCAAATTTGAGCACTCTGTACTTGTCGGTCAATCTTCGGTATGCCATCTCACAAAGCCCGATAAATGAAGCGCGGGGTCCATGTGGGACTCCTACAATAAAAAAGACAGCCCCGGTAGCTGCGGGGCATCTCTAGTCTGCATCATGTGATACCCGAGAGAATAAGTCAAGTGATATGTACATGAGCTAGAGCTTGGGAACCCAGATCAGAGAGTAAACCTTGAAGCACATCAACCATCAGCTCTTTCAATGGCGCTTCTTCAGATCAGAAAAGGAATTACCATGTGTTTCCTGAGTTTCAGAGGCACCGACGTCCGCGGGAACTTCCTCAGTCATCTTTATGCAGCTCTGGACCAGAAGGGAATACAGCACTTTTGTGGATAGTGAAGAGCTCAGGAAGGAGAGCAAATAGGGCAGGCACTTATAACGGCGATCGAGGAATCGCGCATCGCGATCATCCTCTTCTCTCGAGGACTACGCTTCCTCGGCATGGTGTTTGGATGAGTTGGCAAAAATCATGGATTGCAAGCTGAAAAGACCTCAAGGTCTTTCCTGTGTTTTACAAAGTGGATCCCAGAGAAGTGAGAACACCAAGAAAGAGTTATAAAAAAGCTATGGTTGAGCATGAGTCCAAGTTCAGAAAAAACCCAGAAAAGTGAATAGATGGAGAAGGCTCTCTTAGACGCCGGTGAGTTGTCTGGGTGGGGTTTCCATGACGGGTAAGCACCTTGTATTATACAACTGATTCTCTGGGTTCCTAACCATTCGCAAATCTATTTTCACACATGTGCTCTTAGCAAAGTTCCGAGACTTCAGATCTTCAATGCCCCTAATTGTCGATTTTAGAGGCTAATTAGAGATGCTATAGTCAATGTAATTACCCAAGAATAGAAAAGACACTGCCCCCTGTAAAACTGATAGATATTGTCAAATTGGTCTTTTGATTGAAGATACAAAGAGGAGATATACTTGACAGTAGACCCAAAAGTCGAATAACCAAAAGTTCAAGCTAGCAGATTCTTTGGATTCTTGCTGTGTAGATAAGGAGAGGTTTTGTCTTAGATAAATAGTCTGGTTCACCGTACCCAAGTCATCATTTTCTTCAGCCGCAGGTTCTTTGTAATTTCCTTGTGCATATGTTGGCCCAGGTTCACCCAGATGGTTGTGTCTTTTCATCTTATTGTTAGCTAATCTTCTATGAATTTTCCTTATGACGTTAGAGGTTAAATTCCTGCCATGGCTTTGAAATGCTAAAACATGTTTCTTTTTCTTTTGAGTGCTTATCAGAGATGAAGCGGAGCTCATACAACTCATCATAAAGGAATTATCAATTTATCTAGATCGAACACCCTTACATGTCGCTGCCTATCCGGTCGGAATAGATTCCCAAGTTCAAAAACTGATATCGTTGTCACAAGAAGAGTCAGATGATGTTATCATGATAGGTCTATGGGGACCAGGAGGCATAGGGAAGACCACGATTGCTAAAGCCATGTATAATGCTATTGAGAGAAGTTTCATGGTTCTGGTATTTTGGAGCGAGTTAGCGAACTTCAGGTAAAAACGATCGTCTAGTTGCTTTGCAAGAAAAACTTTTATCTCAGATCTTACCATATAAAAATTTCACTGTCTATACTGTCGATGGAGGAATTAATTTGATAAAGGAAAGACTCTGTCACAAGAAGGTTCTCCTCATTCTTGATGATGTTGATCAGAGTAATCAACTGAATGCTTTAGCTGGAGGACGCGATTGGTTTGGCAAAGGAAGTACAATCATTGTTACATCAAGAGACAAACGTTTGCTAACTTCTTGTGGCATAAAATGTGTGCACGAAGTTACAACTTTGGAAACCGATGAAGCAACAGACCTTTTTGTCGGCATGCCTTTAAAGATAGCAAGAAAGATGAAATAAGAAGGGATCTCATAAATAGAGCACTGCGTTATGCTAACGGCCTTCCATTAGCCCTCGTGGTGTTGGGCTCATTATTGCGTGGAAGAGATGAACCTGAATGGCTAGATGAACTTGATAATCTCTCTAAATGTCCCGACAAAAATATCAATCCAGTTCTCAAGACAAGCTTTGATGGATTGGATGAGAATCAGAAGGAGATTTTCCTGGATATTGCTTGTTTCTTTAAGGGGGAAAGTATAGAGTACATCAAAGAAGTTCTTGACAGCTGCGGTTTTGCAGCAACTAGAGGAATAAATGTTCTCATGGAGAGGTCCTTGATAACAAATGAGAGTGGGACCTTGCAAATGCATGATTTGGTTCAATTGATGGGCCAGGATATTGTTAAGAAGTTTCCTCCTAAAGATCCTACACAATGCAGTAGATTATGGCTTTTTGAAGATGCTCGGGACATTCTATGTGAAAAAGTGGTAAAAGTTGTTTATATTGATTATGCTGTATCTCAGTTTTTTTATTGCTCTAACATGGACATATAATGTGTCTCTACAGAAATTTTTTGTGACAATTGAATTTGTTTTGTCATGGATAGGAAATGTGTGCAGTAGAGGCTATGGTATTGGACTTGCGAGCAACGGAAGAGATAACTATTAGTTCTGATGCTTTCACGAACATGCAAACGTTGAGAATGCTCATTTTACTTCAGAGAATATCTCTCCTTCACAAGGTCCGGTACGCCTCCCTAACAAGCTAAGATGGCTTCAATGGCCCAATGCACCGGTTCTAGAATTTGGCTCTGGCCCAAAGAAACTCGTTGGACTTGATGTGCAGAACAGTCGGATCAAACAACTAGGAGGCAATTTTGAGGTAAGCCCTTGTGATGACTAATGTACCCTTTATTTAGCCATAAATGTTTGCGGATTTTTAATGACTTTACCAGTATGTTTTAGCAGAAATTTAGAGAATTGAAGTCCATCAATTTCAGTCAATGCAAGTCCCTGGTTAGAGTTCCTGACCTCTCATCGGTTCCAAAATTGGAGAGCTTGAATCTTTATGGGTGCAAAAGCTTGGTGGAGGTTCACCAATCTGTCGGAAATCTTGGCGAGTTAAAATTTCTGTCACTAGAAGACTGCTCTAATCTTAGTAAATTTCCTAACACACTCAAGACAGATTCTCTTCAAACCCTTAATCTCTCTGGTTGCTCTCAACTTAAAAGTTCCCTGATGTTTTGGGAAAGATGGATCTAGAAGAACTTGATCTAGAAAGGACAGCTATTAAAGAACTCCCTGCATCAATTGGAAACCTTGTCTCTTTGAAGGTGATGCGTTTAAGATACTGCAAAAACCTCAAAACACTCCCATCGAGCATTTATAAGTTGCAAAATCTTGAGTCTCTAAGTATTCAAGACTGCTCAATTTTGTCATGTTCCCAAAGAATTTGGGGATTCAACTCATCCCGATGGCAATATGGGATTCCCAAATCTATATCGGCTAGAACTTGATGGCTGCAATCTATCAAAAGTAGAATTTCTTGAGAGTTTTTCCAGTTTTCCCAAATTGGCGGTCCTATATCTTTCAGAAAACAGCTTTACTCGTCTGCCGACATGCATCAACAAATACGATGAATTGAAACGCCTGCATGTTGATAAATGCAAGCAACTACAAGAGATTCCTCAGCTTCCATCAAATATGTGTACCCTAAGAGCAAATGGTTGCAAATCTCTGCAAAAACTCCCAGATATGTCGAATCTCTCGTCCGACTTCCTTGAAGTTGACTTGTCTTCATGTTGGACATTATTCCACAAAGGGGTCAATGTGGCTGATGTCTCATCACTCGAGGTCGGACTCTCTCTCTCTCTCTCTCTCTCTCTCTCTCTCTCTCTCTCTCTCTCTCTCTCTAATTTTGAAAGCTTGATATGCTTACTATCTGTATGACAGCAACTTCCAAAGATGAGAACAGTCGACATTCTCCTACCTGGAAGAGCGATGCCAGCATGGTTTCGTCCCTGCAAAAGGGATTCCATTTCTTTCATGGTTCCCCGGGTCTTGTATGACAAGTTCTTAGGGCTAGCATTCTGTGTTGTTCTTGGCTTGGAAGAAGGAAAAGTGATCGATGCTTCATGTGAAGTTGAAATTTTTGTTAATGGCCAAAGTGTGATCTGGCAAACGTCAGGCTTGTATTCATTGGAATCCGATCATGTGTGGCTTCAATATCTCCCACGCAGTATGCTGCATAAAGTAGAGAAGTCTCTGCAAAATGCTCGGAGCCATTTCCAAGTTTGCTTCAGAGCATCCGAAGGAAGCTTAAAGAAGTGTGGATTCCGTCTGATGTGTGAGCAACAGGAGGATGATCTGAGGGTAGATCTCCAAGACCATCAGCCAATAGAAGCAAATTAGATTCCCAAGGAATGAGACTTGGAGGAAGACAATTCACTGGACACCGAGGAAAAAGATAGTCCAAGTGAAATATATGCAGAGAAAAGCTGATCAACTAAACAAAGAAGATGAGATGGTCTTAACTATGGCAAGACTATGGGTTCCACTTGCACCAACTATATACGAGGGTTTGCTTGCAAAACATGCCTATTGAATTGGTCACGGCTTGTTGAGGAACTGGGTAATTTGACTCCACTGCCTTCTGCTTTTCCCTTTTCTTTGTCTTTATTAAGATTTTTAAATGTCTGCTTCTTCAATTGAAATTCAAACTCACTATGAAATACAGGTTTCGCATCATGCTACTGACATGGTTGACGAACTTTTTTCCCCTCTCTTTACGATTTGTGATGCAGAGTGCATTAATCTAAAATTAAGTGGATGGTTGTAGCATAGCCGTGGTCTTCCAAGTTGCTCTGTGAAATCTGTCACATAGACCTCAGTCACCTCTTTTAACCCAAGCAATGATGCCAATACAATCTGAAATTCTGAGTAAGTTTTGCTCAATTTAATATAATCTGTGTCTTTTAACCCAAGTAATGATGCCAATACAATCTAAACTTTACTATTGCTGGATAATGGACATAATGGTGCTGTTGAATACACCAATTGATTCGATTGATACATCTAACGGACGGAATGGAGAAAATTTTTAAAGGTGCACTGGACTCGACTATACAGCACCATTTTCGAATTTCAAGTACTCTTTCCACTCGAAGCACGTGTCAGGCAAGATAGTAGAAACTTGAAACACTTCAACACAGTTACCCTTTACTTATACCCGATAAAACGAGGCAGAAATCGATGTAATAGGGTAGGTGGACTCTGTCAAATGGTGGGACCTTTATTTAGGGACTAAGCAACTCAAGTATCAACACTTCCTCTCCCAGACAATAGAAATTATTTTTGATTGGAGAAGGTAAATGAGTTTGAACTCGAGGATTTTCCTTCACACATATGCATTCCAGTCAATTGGCAGCCTCAGAGATAGCTTCCTCTGTTTTTTGAGCATCTCCGAGCCCTTCAAATACGTGATCTCATGCTTGGCCAATGCTTTCCCATAACTCTGTCTCTATCCCCTCACTTCCCTCGGTTCCAGTTCATAAAATACCGGAAGCATAGGCTGTTGCTTTTTATTCTTCCTCTCTAGGATCTCCACCAGCTTGGTCAGGCAACATGGAGATTCAGCGTAGTTTTCTGAGAAAAACAATGTGTACGTACAAGATTGTTGAATGGCATCCCTCAGTGCCAGTGGGAAATCATTGCCTCTCCTTAACTTCACCAACTGAGTATGTATCCCACCATCTCATCTAAGGATCAGAAATGCTAATAATCATACCGTACGCAATTGGACGATGCACATTGATTGGTGGCTTAAAATCACGCCAAACTATTTCAAGTTCGACGTTGATTGGTTGCTCATAGGAGACCATTCCGCCAAATTAGCTAAATTATTATAGATAATGGTACACAGAAGAATGATTGACTAGAAATTAATAATTTGGCTAAATGTAGAGCTGAATTAACTAGATAATGGCACACAACTTGTCACAGATAATGGTACCAGAAGCTTCAAAGGTAAAGCTGTGTTCAATTGGGTAAGCACATTTTAAAAGTATGCTTTCTCCTATTTCAGGTTATCCAGTCTTATCATGGTCATCTTACTGGTGTTTGCTGCTTTGCTTTTCATCCTACTGTTGAGGTTGTGCTCACTGGGGAATGTGATTCGGTCCGTCGGGTATGAAAAATGAGTAGTGATTCACTCATTGAAATGAAATTCTTACCAGAAGCATACTTTTATTGTTGATTAATTTTTTTAATAGAAAGCTGATTATTGATGGAAAAAAATATCCAGGTATGGGACAACGGGAGTAAAATTCAAATTTATGCACTCTCTGGACATGAAATGAAGTTTGTTCGATCTTCGCTTGACCTATGGTATGCAAGCTGTTTATCATTTCTCATCAGAATAATTTGGCAAAGGCTTTTGGTTGCAATCCTATGTTACCCTTTTGTCTAACATTGTTTATTCTAGTTGCACAATAGAAGCTAATGGAGAAACTGGAAAGAAGATAATTTGAATGTGAAAGTTTCTCTGTTAGCGAACATTTAGGGATGACAACTCTGATCCAGTTGATGGTTGTGTTTTTCTTCTTTCATAATTCAACTTTTGAAAAGTCGACCTTCTTTCACTCCTTCTGTAGTATCCCCTTCCTTCTGGAGACACTTTGACTATGCTATTTCCTGACATAAGTAATCCCTTGCTTCTTTAAGTCTCACATCCCGTGAGGGAGACATTTCCATCTCCATCAGTCCACTAGCCAATACCACTTTCAAGTCAGTCTTCAGTACTAGTGTCAGCCAGCAGTTTTGAAGTCTGTTCATTAGGCCGTAGGGGTGGTAGTGTGAGAGAGAAATAACGAGGACAATCTGCTAAAGTGCTATAGATGCTTAGGTTTTGAGGGTCATGCTAAGTGCTATAGATTGCCTAAACTCTTAATGAGATTTTTGGGACTCACTGCCAATGTTATATATATGACAGACATTTCTTCTTAAGCTCTGGATAATGCTGTGTATTACAGACATAACTTCTGATACTTTTGACATTCAGGATCCGCTCCCCATCACGTTAAGTTCTGGGTTTTTGCCCTTCCTAGTAGTGGAAATATTATGATGGGAGTTAAATTGGCAATGAAGGTTTGAAAACTCAGGAACTCCTGCTCTGATACCATGTGAGAGGATGACCTGCATCCTCAAGGAGTGAGCAATTTTGCAAGAGAGGTTAATACTTGTATTAAACCAGTTTAATGCACTTCTAATGCTGTCTATGCCCTTCCACAAACCGTGTGGCTCAACATCAACAAATCCCCCTCAACCATCGGGCATGCCTCGGGGCAGGGACAAAACCCCGTATCTCCCGTGTGACTATTGCATCTACTTGTCTAACCAGCTCTGATACCACATCTTTATGAGAGAGGGTGCTATGATATTGTCCCCTTTTTGTCTCTAATCACACGTGAATGCTATGTACTGTCTTCCATTCTTTAAGATCTCAGACATTCTTCTACTGCACCAAAGAATTGTTCTCTGCTAATATTTCAAAAAATGTTGGTATATGCCCATTCTTCTTATATTTACTTTCTGGATAATGCATCTGAATTAGTGACATAACATCTGATACAGATTGAGCTATAATATGGCTCAGTCACCTCATATAAATCCTAAGTGACTGAATCAATGGATAATGCTGAGAAACCGTTTTCTCACATTGCATTTCCTAGTAGTTAATCACATCCATCACCTTTATTCCCAAACTAGTTTAGGGTCGCGGTCGATGAACCCGAAGGAAAAGCTTAAAACTACTAAAAAAACAGAAAATATGGGTACCAAAAAAATAATAA
>JAGVVM010004554.1:0-33913 GCA_019149425.1 Psidium friedrichsthalianum | reverse complement strand
GTTCAGACCACGTCTCCGAGCCATTGCTGGTTCTGTGGAGTTGGGACATTTCTTGCCTTCAAAGCTTCAAGCCTTTCCTCTGGGTAACCCTCGTTTCACTCCCACCAACGCTTATTACGTGATCCATTTCGGACGGCAGGAGTCTTTACTGGAGCAAATAAGCAAAGCAGAGATACGGAGTTAAAAAGATGGAAATGGTGGACACAGTAAACGAGCAAGCAGAGAGCACTCCCCTTAAAAAGGTCCAAGTTTTCACATCAACCCAACTCCAGGATTGATTTTAGACCGGCTGTGAAGTAGCTTCAGCCCAAGAAGTTATTTTGTAGATTTACTCAATGTCAAATTACGTATCCAAAATCAGTGAGATCCACGTTGTTCAAATCGCACGTATTATAATATAATTGCTACATAATGACTGAATTTGTTCATTTCATTGTCAATCGATCCAAAGAGTCAATCACTAACCTTAGATAACCTTGATGGTGAATTTTCCAATAAAAAAAATGATTGTTGTAGTGGATAAATGATCCCCACGATTCGCATCAAATCGGACGGTTTGTATTGATTTATATACCTTACGTATTAGATTCCCCAAATAATTTCTAAAGGGTCACACCCTATTTTTTCTCTTCTCAAGTGGGCTCACATCCCCTTTTTTCCTTTAGTTCTCTTTTTTTTTTTTAAACCCACATTCTATCCTCTCTTTCACGACAAATATTGCACGTTGAGCGAGGCCTCCACGTGTAGATTTGGTTTGTTCTTGTTGCCTTTGAATGAGAAATATCTGCCGACATCTTTTCATGAACAAAAATATCTTCCTAATGAGGTGGTGGGCAGCTCGAGAGACCCACCGATTTCTTCCTCATCTACGGCTTCCTCTTGCTTGTAACCATCCTCTGTCTGCCTTTCGGATTAGACTGACAGGCGTGCAATTGCCACCGATGAATGGCTGAGAGTTGATGGTTGTGATACGATATATGCCTCGTGACGGTCATGCGGCGAGTCATGTAAGAATTTAGCTTTGCATATAAACTTCTGTCATGCGGCACTATTTGCAATCCATTTGTTGCGATTTCGTAAGAAATTCCCTCCATTCACACACACACACGTGTGTGTGGGTATACATATAATACTTTCATTTGCGTATATGTGGTATACGTATACATAAGGTACCTCCTCGTGGGGATAGATTAATCAACAATCTAGTTTACTCTTGACTAAATATGAACAGGTTTGCTGCCGATTGAGAATTAATATTTAAGAGTTGTTTAGTTGCAGGCTTATTTTTGTAACAACAGTCTTATCACTGCGCAACTGCGTGACAAAAGAGTCTCTTGTTGTCGGAACTAATGATGTTAATCCACTTCTTAAAAGAAGGGAATCTTGTGCCTAATTAACAACACGTAAATATATTATAACAAAGTCTTCTTTTGAGGGTATGTTTATTTCCTGATTTTGAAAAAATTTTTCTAACAAATGATCGCTTGCATTGGTTACAAAAAGAATGACCTAAAAATATTTTTATCATTCATAAAATGTTTACATATAACTTGTGTAATAATGAAAAAAAATTTCATTGACCAATTATTTTAAACGATAAGAGCAATTATTTTTAGAAAAATTTTTTCAAATAACTCATTTTCTTCGAAATCAAACTGTACCTAAGTTTGTCACCTAGATTGTAGATTGTTAGAATTGGATTTTCTCATTACTAAAAAAAAAATGCTTTGGTGCTTTCTAAAGAAACATATGTGCAATTATATATTGAAAACATCTTTTTCCTCTCTCGTCATCATTTACTGTTAAAGTGTGAGTCATTTGTATTTAACACATTTGTTATCTTAGCACAACAATATTATTTAGGTTCTTGATCGACTGTCCGTTACACTCAATTACTTGAGTTGGGAGATTTGATACAGAAAATCATCATTCTCGTACTGAATGAGGTTATGTCAAACTGTTGGTTCTAATCAGTTACGTATGGCTTAGGAGTGTAGAGTGGATTGAGCTCAAATATTTTTCGGATTACTAGTCAAATTGTTCCAAGTTTGTACAGTTTTACGACATTTTTCCCTCACCAGTGTTACTTCATTAAGTACTCCTTTCTTTTCAGGAAGATATTGCGGCAATATTCAGTAAGGCGGATAAGTCTGGGACCGGTAAGCTGAGTATACAAGATGCAAAAGAGTTGTTGCAGACATCTGTGAACGGTATCCGCAAGTGGAACTGTACTTGAAGAAGAAAAATATGAGAAATTTGTTGATCTACTCAAGCATTCCGACAGCGAAACGCAAACTCTCAAGCTGGACATGAACTGTTTAAGTTGGCCCTTTCTGAAGTGGATTCTCAGGTGAAAAATCTTCCTGCGACGGCTCAGGTACAAATACTATGATCTCCTTTCTTCTTCAATCGTTCTTTTTTTAATACTACCAACATCTACATGTGACGTAAATGGAAAGGTGGCTGCTCAACAAGGTGAATTTCTTGCCGACTGTTTCAATCGCATGGACGAGTGCGAAAAGAATCCCGAAGGTCCTTTGAGGTTCAGGGCATCAGGACGTCATCGTTTCATCCCTTCAGGTACAATAAGCTTGTCTTCCAGGAAACCAAGTGCTTTAAGTGACGGTTATGGTAAACCACAACAAGGTTGGATGATTTAAAATTAGATCTTTCGTAACGATGAACAGTCCCATCGTTGTTATTGCCACACCATCTCCGCCAGCCAATATGTTCTCTAGGTGCACATACATACTGGATTGGTATGCATGTGGCCATGCTGTTTCTTTACCGCATGAAGCCCCCATATGTGGCCTTTCTTCTCCCAATCAAGCTCAACAAAGTTTTCCAAATTATTTTATTTTTTGCGCAAAATATTACGTCAAACCGTTCATGTTGGGCTGAAATAGAATCTTCGTGGTGATAGCACTGATGGACATAACATCGGACTTTTTACAAAAATGGATTAAATAAATTACGTTTTTACCGATTTGGGTCTTCACGACGAGAAAATACGAAACCGGGGCTTGTTCGACACCTTCCAGCCAAACAAGCTATGTTCGGCACTACTAGTGCCGAACAACATGGAGTGCCGAACACATGTTGTTGGGCACTTTAGTGCCAAACAACATTGTGTTCTGGCACTCGCCAAAACCACATTGTTTCGGCACTAATAGTGCCGAAACAATTTTCTTCCACAGGGGTGTCCCCCCCCCCCCCCCCCCCCCCTCTCTAGTTTGGCAAGTGCCAAATTATAAGAGGACTCCTACCCAATTTTTTCATTGCTCTCCTCCCCTTTTTCCACGGCCCTCCTCTGCCCCTACTTTTCCGCGCGCTACGTCCTCCGCATTTCTCGCATTTGGCACAAAAAAGCTGCCGAGGGAGCAGAGATACGTCTCTGCAATGAGAAAATTTATCACATAAGAGACACTTGAAGAGCAGGATCTGAAGAAGCTCTGAAGAAGGAGAAACAAAGAACGTATCGAGAGAAAACAGAGAGAATCGAGTGAGAAAAATTTTAAGGGTCATTCGTCGATTTCCGACGTGTTCGTATCCACGGTCATTAATTTCGCTAATATTTCCTCGCTATCGATCCAGGTAATATTTCACTTTATGATCTGTTTTGTTTTTCCATTTGCGTTTTCGTTTCGTTGCATGTATATTAATTTTTTGTAGACGGCAAAGAAGTTAGTAGAGTCGAAATTATCATTTTTTTCCATCTCAGCACACACACACAGCTTTTGAGTTAATGTAATATCTATATCCTTATTAGAACATGCTATTTTAGTAATGTGCAATCACTGTTTGTTGTTAGATTGTGTTTTATATGCTGTTTAGTCCGAAAAATGTCTTTTTTTTGCGCTACATATATGTCTGTTTTGTTGACACCTGATTTTTAATCATATTTTCTCTTTTAAAATTAATAGAAAATCCATAAAAATTCATAAAATTGAAAAAAAATCAATCAACTTTGGGGACCTGGCCAAGCTAGGGAACCAATTTTGACAAAAAAATGATTTTTCATATTTTTGGTATTTTTTAGTATTTTTTTAGAAAATAGAAAAGTGCTTGAAAATTAATAAAAAAATAATAACATTTGAGGCTATAAAAATGTGAATAAGTAGTCAATATTTTCCTTCTCATTTCCCCTTCATTTTAGACAAATAAATTTCGAAAAAAAAATTTCAATCTGGAATTTGGAGTTTCTTTGTTAATTCCATTTTTTAAATTCTAGAAATTTCATTTTTAGCTCTGTAATTTTTTTTTTTTTTTGCATCGTGACATTGTTCTCTAGTACCTCAATTTCATTTTTTGGTCTAATGGAGTTCACAAATTGAGCAAAAGTGATGGCAAAAATGTTTTCGATCCAGTTCCTTGTGTTCAAGTTAAATTCAAATGAGCATGGTAGAGCCATTCTCACTCGGATTGTGGAGATATCTTGTCGCTACGATAGAAATATTTCATGGCAAGTCTCTCCTCGCTTTTGCAATGGTCCCCATACTCAAATGAAACAGATAATGTCCGGCAATTTGATCATATCGGATCCCATGGTCGTCCATATTAGTGGGGATGTTAGAAAAGTCGAAGCAACTTGGAAATCAGCGAACGAGCAACATTATTGATAATGGACTCCATTATTCTCTACGTGTATACCTGTCAATTTTGTACTTGTGAACACCTGAAGGCTTTAAAACAGTGCACCGTGGTCAGAACGTGGGCCTCATAATATTGGAGATGATCTCGAGTATATCGAATATATGCAATGCAGACCCCAATTGCATCTGAGGCAAAAATCACGGCAGAAAGAATAGACAAGAGGACAATGGTTAGTGCACTTGTTCGGCTGATAATAAAAAAGAGAGAATGAGAAAAAGGAGTCAAAGCCATGATTATTAAAGGTGTGGTCAAAAGAAAAAGGGGGTCCTTCTTCTGGTCAAAAGAAAGGGAGCAAAAGCGATTTGATCTTTTGTGGGGAGGACCGTTCGAGTGGGGGGAGAGAAGAAATAAAAAAAGGATGGGCTGAGCTTCTCCTCGGGGGGAGGGAGGAATAAAAAAATGGAGGAATGATGATGTTTTGGGGGAGGAAGAGCAAAGCAAACCCTCTTTCACGCTCCCATCTTCCCCGAAACTGCAAGTCTGCACCCCGCAAAAAAAATCCCAGTTTTCCAGTTCGGACGGGCGCAAAAGTTCTCAGATCCAAACTTACTCTCACTTGACCGGAAGATTCAACATCGTCTGAAGACCGCCATTGTGGTTCGGGACTTGGTTTCTCTGAAGGACCGCAACCACGCTCGAATTTCATGTGGGATTGATCGATGAAGATGATGGCCGAAGATCTGGGCGTGGAAGCCAAGGAAGCTTCGGTCCGTGAGGTCGCCAAGCTGTTGCCGCTTCCCGAGCTCTTGCGTCCATCGCCTCGATAAAAGCCGATACATCGCGCGGGCAACAGGCAAATGATGCACAGCTCAGTACGATGGTTGCCGAGCAGGTTGAGCAGACGCAGTCTGGGCTCGAGTCTCTTTCCTTATCTCAGAAGACCATAGACCAGACTATCCCATCGCCCACGCGACGGCTCCCAAACCATATTCCTATTATAGATCACCGCCAAGTTGTTGTTCGCAGTTCGAAGAGGACGAGATCGGCCAATCTGAGGATCGTTTCCGCGGCAAGTGTCTCGTTCAGCCATGGCGTGGGATCAGCGTTCGTATAATCCAGGAGCTTGACCCGACACGTCGCGCCGGACGAACTCACGGTTGACTCACCTTCGCTAAAAGATGATTCTGCGCGAAACTTTCTTCTGGGTTCAATGGGACAATGGATAACTGGCCATGGGCAAAGAGCATTGGATGCAGAAATAGTTTTGTCCATTCGTTCCCAAGCTAAACCTTTCTATGACTCCTGCACTCTTACTTGACTAGTGTCGATATCACCAGAGTGAAAGTCGATATATCCATGCTTTTGAGTACGTGTATGAAGAAGATAGAGGGGAGACACACACGCAGAGGAGGACCCCTCTCTCTCTCTCTCTCTCTCTCTCACAGATGGACCATGGCTGGATGATTTAGCCGACGATCTACAGAGCCTGAGCTCGACTCCACCGCCACCACCACGGATGTTAGTCGGGGCTCCAGCTGTAGCTTCGAGCCACCCTCATGGTAACTTCGTTCTCGGCCCACGCTCTCTTTCCTCCTCCTGCACTGCCAAACCCGACCACCCTCCAGCCACTAAGGAGACTCGGAAAACAACCTCCATTCCAGCCATTACACAGCCCGTAGATCGGCGATTCGAAGGAGCCAAAGTGCTTCGCACTCGCCGGACCGTCTTTCTCGGGTGACAGCGTCATTCGCGGACGGCTGCATTTTAGAGTCTTTTTACAGGGGCTCATTTTGGAGGCACTCCTCGCTCGCGATCTCTAGAGACGACCCCATCTCTGCAATCGGCTAAACTCTTTTGGTTCAATGGGCAAACGACGCGTCTGAAGGAAGGAGAAGCAGCTGCCGGAGCCATTTTGACGAGAAACGCTCAAAGATTCCCTGACTTCAGCGAAAACTTCATCCAGGACATCATCTCCAATCAGATTACTCGGCTAACTCCTCAATTTGAGCAGGAATTACATAGAAATCCAGTAGGCACGGGTGCTTCGGAGACCGCCATATTCTCTGTTGGAAAACAACTTGCCCTCATGACATTAGATTTCTTGAAGTGTGAAATAGATGCACCATAAGCGCAGCAAGTGTGAGACGTGTCTCCATTCATGGATTCGGCATGCATGCGTGAAAGCATGAACGACATTTAGCAACGATTAAATGAGATTAATCTCTTGGTCCCGTTGATTTCGTGATGGTCATTCAGTCCAAGATGACGTCGCAAGGTCAGAAAATGGTTATTCAGGCAATATGAAGCTCGGATCCCGAAGAGACATTGAGAGAGTTTCATTCTGAAAGGGGAATCTCTACTCATACCTGAAGGATTGTTAGGATCAATGTCAGGGCTGGACTTGTGGGTGCACCTAAAAATAAATCAAAGCCAAGTAATTCCTTTTTTTTTCTAGTTTTGGGTTTTGATGCAAATTGACACAAATTTTTTTACCTGATCCCAATCTCCCCATATTTTTATGTCAGGCAAAAGGAAAATTCCTCTCGACGGTGAATCCTATGGAGGTGCAAAAATTGGCCTAGACAAGCTACTAGATGCCCATCAAACTTTCAATTGATCCGTTGATGGATTTCGGCTCGAAATTGACAAATCAATTCGTTGTATTTTATTTTAAAGAATTCAACCCCGAATGAGAGGACAAAGTCAATCCCATGGCGGTACGTTTAATTCCTGCCAATTTAAATTCATGCACCTTAAACCCCAAAAGAGAGGGCCAAGCCAAGGCTGGGCCGTCCATTGGAGGTCTTTATTTACTGCAATTTAAATTTCCGCAATTTAAATTCCATGCACATTAAACCCCAAAGGGAAGAGCCAGCCAATGCTAGGCTGCCCATTGGAGGTTTTTACTTACAGTCATTTAAATACCTGCAATTTAAATTCCTGCCATATTAAACCCAAGGGAAGAGCCAGCCGAATCTAGGCCGCCCATTGGAGGTTTTTACTTATCGTCATTTAAATACCTGCAATTTAAATTCCTGCTGCCCATTAAACACCCCAAAAGGGAAGAGCAGCGATGCTAGGCCGCCCATTGGAAGTTTTTACTTACCGTCATTTAAATTCCTTCAATTTAATTCCACACATTAAACCCAAAGGGAAGAGCCAAGCCAATGTTAGGCCGCCCATTGGAGGTTTTACTTACAGTCATTAAAATTCTTGCAATTTAATTCTGCACCTTTAAACCCCTAAGGGAAGAGCCAAGCCCATGCTAGGCCACCCATTGGAGGTTTTACTTACAGTCATTGTAAATTCTTGCAATTTAATTCCAGTACCATTAAACCCCAAAGGTAGAGCCAAGCCAAGGCTAGGCCACCCATTGAGGTTTTACTTACAGTCATTTAAATTCTGCATTTAATTCATGTACCATTAAACCCCAAGGGAAGAGCCGAGCCAAGCTAATGCTAGGCCACCCCTTGGAGGTTTTACTTACAGTCATTTAAATTCCCTTAATTTAATTCCAGTACCATTAAACCCCAAAGGGGAGAGCCAAGCTAATGATAGGCCACCCCATTGGAGGTTTTACTTATAGTCATTTAAATTCTTGTGATTTAATTCCTGTATCATTAAACCCCAAAGAGAGGGCTAAGCCAAGGCTGGGCTATCCATTGGTGGTCTTTATTTATTGTCACTTACTTCTTGTAATTTAATTTTTGAATCACTAGACCCCAAGATGAGTAGGTTGTAACACTACACAGAAGTCGTTAACACACTCCCTCTTTCGTCTTCAGGGAATTTTAATACTTTGAAAATACCAAAAAATACCATCCAGGCATCCCATCTAAAAAGTGAAAACACAAAAAAGAAGACACCCCACTGAACCTTAGGAATAAACCAAGCCTGAGTTGCCAAATTAGGATATCCATGAAATTAAGGTACCGAAAGGGCATTAGTTTTATTAACTAGTGTAACCAAGTCCCCGAACTCACAATCTCTGATTCGTAGAAGTAACTTAGTTCTCCCACTAATTTACTTAGGTTTCTAATCAACCTACCAAAAATGATTAGTGGCGACTCCAAATCCTAAAATCATTTAAATAGAAACCAAAGTTGCGATTCGGTAGGGCTGGGGAGGGCCCGTATTAGGTTAATCAATTTAATTAACCTAATAATCCGTTCACCCCCCGATCGAAAAAATTTCTAGGGTCGCGATAGTTTTGCACTGAGAAATAGTTTATTTTTGCGTTACATATATGTCTGATTTGCACCGAGAAATAACTTAATTTTGTCCTACTCATATCTCTATTTTGCATGTCTCACGAAATATTTTGTGCGTATTAAACCTGTATTTCATCATGAAATTTGAAATTTTGGAGGGTTAATTAGATATGATTTTCAAAATATTGAAATAATGACTAAATTTGTGGGAAACCCTTATTAGATGTAGATCGTAGGAACTAGTAATTAGATCGACAATGTAGATTTGATGTTCGGTTAAATATAAGCCATTGATTTTAGTTGCCTAATGTAATGAACATGACCATATAATTAGTTTATAATAATTAAAAAAAATACGACAACGAATAGAAAATTTCAAAAAATAATTAAGAAAAAATAATTAAAAAACGATAACAAAATTTCTAAAATTCTGTCATTTTAGTTTCGATTGAAAGTGGAGTGGGTTTTAGCCGGCTCTTTCGATTTGTGAGCTGGGTTTGAATTGACTCGGTTAGAAAAAAGAATAGGAAAAACAGAAAAAGAAAATTAGAAAATAAATAATAATAATAATAATAATAATAATAATATAAAAACATAAAAAAAAAATGGGAGAGACACCGTTATTTGGGTCAAACCCTGGACTCGGCCTGATTAATAAAAAATTTAAGTTGAAAATTTAGAAAATAATAAACCGAACATTCAGGAAAAAATGAAAAAAATCATAAAAAATTTTCTAAAAAAATTGAGAAAATTTCATGATTTTTCATAACAAAAAGTTCAGCAGAATGTAAAAATTAGGATTTTTAATTAATTGAATAGAACTTATTATTTTTCATTCATTCCTTTATAAATGATGATTGTACCCCTTATGGACAAAGTATCTCAAGAACATTATGTGATATTTATGAAGTTTATTTGTTTCATTTGTAGACATGTCACAAAGAAAGTATATTCAGCCGAGACCGAAAAATAATTCACTACTTACAGAGCAGGCTGAACATAGATCGCAGGCCATTTGGAAGGCTGAGGTAAGTAATTAAAAAAGTTATCAGCTGAACTGTCATTTGCATCGTATCATAGTCAATCTCTAAATGGAGTGGTGGATGTACCAATGGCAAAATAGGATTACTACAATTGATGTTGTAGTAAGCATCCATATCGCCACTTTCGTCATTTCTTCATTGTTATTGTCACTTCCCAATCATGAATCATCTTCTTCATCACTATCATCGTTATCATCGTACTGCACGGACTGATTATCCACATCAACATCGTCTTCACCAATATTGGAACCTTCCTCAATTGAATCATTTATCGATTGGTGTTCATCTACAGTTGCATAAAACTGTAGAAACCCCATATAACCGGACAAACGTGCAAACTGTTGGATTCTCTCAACTATGCTATCATTATGAACATTCACAATATTATACATCATACAACCGATTGTTCCAACCGGTTGTTTATATATCAGACTGGGAATGAACTGATTTTTTGTTATATTTAGCTCGCGCTCAATCGTAGCACGTAACTCATCAAATGTGGATATATTTCCAAACTCAAACATAGCACATTGTCCACCTTCGTAATCATATCCAAATTGATTTTGTACTATTCTACCTCCCCATTGTACAGTCGCAAAAGATATAGATATTATGTTAAATGAATAAATTATTATAATTTTTTTTCTCTACACATTAATAAATGGACATTATAACTATCAATATAACAAATGAAATAAATAGGGTCACAAAAATATTTACGAATTTAGGTATTCTTTCAAAATATTTATAGATAAGTGATACAATTGTCATTTAGAAATGAATGAAAGGCCAAAATCATCAACAATAATATCTAGTCAATTAATTGAAGAAATTCTAGTTTTTTAGATTTTCAAAATTTTCTTCATCGAATGTTTCCGAATATTTTAGAAAATTTTATGATTTCAATCATAATTTTTAAATTTTTTTGTGATCTCCTTTTTTTTATTACCCGGTCAAATATTTTCTGGCCGGATCAACTAGATCAACCGAACACAAGCACTCAGGAGTTTGACCCAAATAACAACGTCGCCAACATTTTTAATACTATCTATTATTATTATTTTTCTTTTACAATTTACTTTTTCCTTTTATTTTTTTCCTTTTTCCTATTCATTTTCTATATCGGGTCGATGCGACCCAACTCACAAACCCGAAGAGCCAGCCCAAACCCACTCGAGTTTGAACCCGAACTTTCACAATTGAGTTTGTGCATTTTTTTTTATTTAGGATGCTTTTTATTTTCATTTTCTAATTTTTCTATTATCTAGGAACTTCTTATTATTACAGACAGATCGTATTAATACATGTATTTTGACAATCATATTTAATTAACCATACAAAATTTCAAATATATGATGAAAATACAGTTTAATATGAATAAAATTTTTCCTCAGACATGTCTCGACATGCAAAATAAAGATATCTATAGTGCTAAAATAAGATATTTTAGGAATAAAACGACACAATTTTAGGAATTTTTCATTTTTTAATTTATTTTCTCATTTTCTTTTCCAAATTTTCTATTCTTTGGGATAATTTTTATTATTATAACCAATTTATATCGTCAAGGTTTGTCCAAGTGGATAGCCCGCGTTCGTTACATTACACAACGAATTAGAACGGCTCATATTTAACCGAAGATCAAATCTACATTGTCCAATCTAATTACCAGTTCCTACGGTAATAACGTTTTCCCACAAATTTTTTCATTAAACATGTACATTCAGTTATTATTTCAATATCTTGAAAATCATCCCCAATTAACCCTTCAAAATTTCAAAAATCATGATAAAATATGGGCTTAATATGCACAAAATCTTTCGTGACACATGTATCGATATGCAAAATAGAGATATGACTGGCACAAAATTAAGATATTTTTTAGTGCAAAATAGACATATATGTAGACAAAAAAATAAGATATTTTTCTGACTAAACAATATGTAAAACATCACAATATAACAGCGAAATAATGCATGTACAGTACTAAAATATAGCATATTTTAACAAGAATATAGGTATTACCTTAATCAAAAAATCATGCGTGTGTCGAGATGGGAGAAATTGCTACTTCCACTCTTCTATTTTCTCTACCGTGTAAAAAAAATTAATATTACATGCAACAAAACAAAAAACGCAAATGACAAAAGAAAATATATCATAAAGTAAAATATTACCTGATTCGATAGTGAGAAAATGTTGACGGAATAATTTACTGCGGATATGGAGACGCTCGAAATTTACGACTGACTTCCAAATCTCTCTTTTCTCAATCAATTTTCTCTCGGTTCTCTCTCAGCTTTCTTTCTATTTCCTCTCTGTTCCCTCTCTTTGTCTTCGTAAAATGGACAAATCGTTTCTCTCTGTCTTCGCCTTTAATAGAAGTGAAGGATTCATAAGTTTCTGAAACTTCACGTGAAGTTTTAAAAGCAAACTTCTGAAAAGAGGGGCTCCGCGTGACTGTCAAAAGAAGACTTCTGAAATTCAGCGAAAAAGGGGGAGAATGGTCCCTTAAGAGAGCGGGGGAGGAGGGGAAGGGGAGCCCTGATTGAGGCAGGGAGCCGAAGAGAGAATCAAATTAATAAAATTGGTTTTCGCTATCCGCATTTCGTAAAAAGCCCGTGAAAAAAAAAGGACGGGTGCCGAACTGGAGGGGTAGGGACCCCTCAAATAATATTTTTTAATATAAAAAAATCAATTTTCATTTCGAATATTTTTTGAATATTTGAATTTTTAATGCGAACTAAAAAAAAATGGAGAAACTTCCTTGTTCGGCAACCCTTGCCAGACAAGGGCTTGTTCAGCCCTATAGGTGCCGAACATCCCTTGTTCGGCAGGGGGTGGCCGAACAAGCCCCGTTTTCACATTTTCTTGCCGCAGAGACCCAAATCGGTAAAAACGTAATTTATTTAACCCATTTTCGTAAAAAGCCACATAACATCAACTATTGCATGGCAATACTTCTCTCCAACACGCATCTAATCATTCATGAAGGTACAAGCACTTCGGACAATTTGCACCCTTGGGAGGAGAACAAACTGCAGCGGAGCTACTAGGGGATTGGGTCTCAATTGGCCCAGTGGCTCTGGTATTCAGTCTATGCAAGGTAAGTTCATAATTTGCATGTACAGTCGATTAACTGATTCTTAGTACACTCAAACCTCTGACGGTGCTGTGAAACGTAAACAGCAAATTAGTCAGCTGGCGCACCAGAGCGTTGGTGATCTCTGACTGGGGACGGCGGTTCATATTCCGCAGAGATTCGAGCCGAATTCAAGGAAGAAAATCGCATCCAAAGAGGATGCGTCAATTGCAGTTTTGTCCACGACGTCATCTTAATTCAATTGTACACAGCACACACACGAAGAAGAAGATTTTGTTCGTTTGATCTCAGTCTCTTCCTTGAAGATTTTGTTCGGTCGTTCTAGTGGTCATTGGAATGGTCTTTGTTCTTTCTTTTTTTGCCCACTTTATTCGGCCGAAGCGGCCGCTGGATCATCATTCACGTTGGAGCATGGATCTCCGACTGTTGCTTGGGCCATTCGAGCCCCATCTCTCCACTTGCCAACTATGATAATTCCCCCATCCTTCCGGAGCGCAATCGGTAAGAATTCATTCTGTTTGGCCGGGGATTCTAGCTATTCTTGAATTCATCTGCCTTTGAGGGGTCGTCGAGTCTTGCGTGATTCTTACTTTACGCTGATAGTGCGCCGGTATAGCGTTTTGCCTCTTCTTTTTATACATTCATCATTCAATTTAGTCCAACTTTATTTTGGGTTCATGAGATTTTGCATATGTTTGTCAAAGCAAGAGCGTTAAAATGTAGGGATCCATTTTCAAGAGGCGTTTAGACCTCTCCTCTTTTGCACAAGCAACAAAAATATTGGATATGGTCAAAAGGGCGTATGGATTACTTGAGTACCCCGTAGCCTTTTGTCTTTGATCACATTTAAAAGTCAAACTCTAGAACTTGATGAGTTGGCAAAAATTTCAGACAGCGGCCTTCTAGTCGAGTCGGTGGATAGTTGGTAATTGGGGAGGTGAAAATTAACACCCCCAAAAACAAAAACACAACTTATTACGCTCTTATCAATTTGGTCTTAAATTTTTTAATTATATCAATTGAATTTTAAACATTTTTACTTTTTACCAATTGAGTCCATTCAACTCAATTTCGACGGAAATTGTCAACGTGAATGTTGGCTTTCCTATATGGCACAACTAGCGTTCACGCAAAGAATTTTAATAATTTTTTTATTGTTTTCTCTTTATTAATTTATTTTTTTGGTTTTTGGAGTGAGGTTAACGAGGGCATGCGAGTCCACGCCCAAACTTGATGAGGGCCTCAAGCTACAATACCTTAGCTTGATTTGAGCGGGCAAGGCTTGCATGCCCTCGCCTAACGGCCATTACGAGTCACTCAAAGCTAGCGAATGTCGCTAGCCCTCACTAAAAAAAAAAATTAAATAAAAAGGAAAAAAAGGAAAGAAAAAAATTAGAAAAAAATTCAGAAAATTCATAATATTATTAAAAATGTGCACACCAATGCCGATCATGCCACGTTGGAAGGCTAGAATCCACTCAGCAATTTCAAGTCAAAATTAACGAGATAAACTCAATTGCAAAACACGAAAAGTTTTGGACGATATAATTAGAAGATTTACAAATAAATTGACAAAAGTGCAATAGGTTTGAGACATTTTTTGGTAATTATTTTCTGGAGTGGGGGAGTAGTACTCCACCAAGTGTGGGAACCTTAAACTAAAATACCATAGCTCCTCCTAAATCCTTTGGGCCTATCATTCCTTGTCCCCTTGTTCATCCTCTACTGAGCATGTCCTACACACACATAAACACAAAAAAAGAAGAAGAAGAATGCTTCGGCGCAATCAAATTTTCAACAAAGAGAAATGTAGATGGCTTGTCCTCGAAGCTGACTGCCGAGAAGTTTGGAGATTGGGAATTGGGAGGGGATTGTAACTGAGGTCAGACAGAGAGAGGAGTTCCCTTACCTTGTAAATGTGCGATGATAATAGGGCCGCTGAGCAAAGAGTCCCTCGACCCGGGATGAACGAGGGGAGTTTGGGGATTGTTCGCAGACTATAACATCACTCGTTCTGGATGTTGAACTTCCAGATAAGTTGGATTCATCTTAACGGGTTTGGTGGTTCTTCTTATGTTATGGTTTAAACCTTTGTGACTCTCTACTTGGCTCTCGAGTTCCAGCCCTTCGCGTTTGGTTATTTGATTAGAACATCCCGTTTCACTTCTAAAAGATACTTTAATGATAAAGAGTTGCCTTGTAAAATGCACATTATTTTTTTTAAAACAAGGGGTAAGATTTCAATAAACTAAGTGACGTATGACGCGTCAATGGTTCAGTTTGAGTCCGGTCTCAATCATGCCCGACCAGACCCCGAACATGGGACGCAACATGCTTCTTGTGCCCCGAGACCAAATCCGAATAGAATCCTAGCTGAAAACAAGCAATGAACTAGGTGTCGCAGCCTGTTGATTCCACCCGACATGGATGCCATATTATTCGAATTTCACACGGGCGACTAAAGATGGCGCTCGAGCCGGGCGCAACAGCAAACGAAAAGCACAGCCAAGGTAAGTTCGAGGGAGTAAGGGGAGGAGGCAACAGGCAAATCGGAGGCGTTAAATCTTGATCAGAATCTTGACGCAATCCGACCGCTTCAGTACCTCATGAGCCCTTGGTACGTCTTCCAATCTCATCTCATGGGTCAGAAGTTCATCAAGCTGGATCTCCTGCGGAACCAAAACAAAGCAAAGCAGAGCAAGTCTCGGTGGCTGGGCGCGCAAAGTCTGAACTGGAGTGGCATGAAAAAACAGAAAGAAAGAAGCGCATCACAACCTTGGTTTTGGATTTGTGGAAGAGGAGGGGGAGGTGGGTCTTGCTTTTGAGGCCTCCGAAAACGGTTCCCTTCAACGTCCTGCCCATCAGCAGCTCCAGGAAATTAATTTGCACCATAGGGTCCAGCCCCGCACCCACTACTACTGCTCTGCCTTTCCCCTGACCACATGGAAATATATACAGTTAGGAGGCTTGCTGGATGAAGTTTTGTCTCGTCCAAGCGCGCGGGCACGTTATGATTCCGTCGATAATAGTGTCAGTGATATGGATTCATCACCATTTTGGTGGCTTCCAGGGCCTGGTTGATCAAGTCGGGTACTCCAGTGCACTCGAAGCAGTAGTCCACGCCGGCTCCGCCTGTTAGGTCTTTCACCATCTTGGAGATGGATTTGCAGTCTGCGCCATCGGAAGGCTTGGGATCATACGAATTCAAGAAATGAGTCATTCCGAAGGCTTCTCCCTTGTCCTTCTTCATCCCGGATTTGTCCACGCCGATTATGGTAGCTGCCCCTCGCGCTCTCGCTCCTCCTATGGCCTGCTCATGATCAAATCAAATGAATTGTCGCCGCACTTCCTCTCTCTATCTTTCTGATTAATCCTCTCGGAACATCATCTATATAGTACGCGTGTAAGCTAGTAACGAAAACTGACCGACCACATACCCCGAGTCCAACAGCGCCGAGGCCGATCACAGCCACGGAGGAGCCACTCTCGACCTTCGAGTCCATCCAAGCGGCCCCAAAACCCGTGGAGAATCCGCACGACAAGAAGCTAGCGTGCGGAAGGGCCACCTCAGGGTCGACCTTCACGACATAATTGGCATCCGAGACGCTGTACTCGGACCAGGTGGAGCAAGAGAGGAGGTGATACAGCGTCTGGCCCTGGATCGACATTCTCGACGTGCCATCCGGCAACACCCCATTGAAGGAGAGCGGGTATCGGAGGCACAAGTTTGTCTTCTCAGAGTTGCAGTTCTCACACTCTCTGCATTCTGCAATATAGGCTGGGATAACCACATCTCCTTCCTTGAACTCTTTTACTTCCTCCCCAACACTCTCCACAATCCTGCCATTCTGCACTGTCAATCACGGGTGTATTCATATGTATTGATAGGAAGTCACAAGCAACTCGTGAACATTCATACAAGGCCCAGCCAAATTAAGCAGTGGACCAGATTTGGCATGGAGACACAACTTCGGGAGAGAGGGAGAGGGAGAGACGACATTACCCGACACCTTCATGGCCGAGAACTCGAGGGTAAAGTGGCTGCAACGCCAACAAATCCGAGAAGAGTAAGCAGCACTGCAGAAGAGAAGAGAGAATGATGGAGAGAGAAGGGAAGGAGAACTGACCAAAGGGAAACCCTGGGAGCAAAGAAGATCGGAGTGGCAAACGCTGGCGAACAGCATCTTCATCCTCACTTCACTCCCCTTGGGGGGATCCACTTGTATCTCCTCCACCTTCCATTCCTCCTCTGCTCCCCAGCACACCACCCCTTTGCATCTTATCGCTTGCGAGCTGCTGCTGCTGCTCCCCATCTTCTCCTTCTCTCTGCTTATGCTTTGCTTTCCTTCTGCTTCTCCCCACGAGTATGAACGTGCTCAACCTGGATGGCTGTATATATACATACGGACGATCACCTTCACCTTCACCTTCAACTTCACCCTCCGATTTGGTCTGATGCGCCTCTCGTAGCACATGTCCTTGTGCTTCTCTCCCATTACAAGTTCTCCAACTACTCGCCAACGTGATTCACGACCTTTTTTCCAAATTGGTCTAAAATGCCGCACGGGCCCAATCATGGCTCAAGACCTTTTTTTTAAAAAAATTGTATTTTTTATTATATTATATTTATAACATTTTGCTCGCCAACGTGATTCACGACCAGACCTGTGCGTGTATATTAAATAAACGGTCTTACTACGGTGACCGTACACTGTCATTTTGGGGTTTTTTTTTTCAAATTAGACTAAAAAAATTATTTATGAAATTGAGGAAAAAAAAACATATTTACCAAAATGGGGCCCGCATGTCACTTAAAATGCCGCACAAGTCCAACCATGGCTCAAGCCCTTTTTTAAAATTTTTTAATTTTTTTATTATATTATATTTATAACATTTGTAATTATATAAATTTGAAAATGTACTTTTTTTTATTCTTTCAAAGCTTATTTTTATAACATAATTATCAATAATTAATTAAAAAATTATTAATTTATATTTAATTAGTATGCAAATTTAATAATTAAATTTATATAATTATAAATATTTTAAACATAAAAAATAAAAAATGAAATTATTAATAACTAATTGAATAATATATTAAGAAATATTTAATTAATTTAATTAATAGTTAAATAATTAACAAAAATATTAACAGGGCTCATGCTGCAGTATTTTTTTTTTTGGTAAAGAAAAAAAAATGCTGCAGTATTTTTTTAATTTCGTATTTTTACGTGTTTTTAATTATTTTATATTTATAAAATTTATATTTAAATAACTTTGTAAATATACTTTTTTTTATTTTGAAGCTTATTTTGATAACGTAATTATTAGTAATTAATTAAAATTTTATTAAAATATATTTAATTAATTTAATTAATATGTAAATAATTAATAAAAAATATTTATGAGGCCCGTGCGGTAGCGTTTTTTTTTTAAATTTCTTATTTTCACCTATTTTTAATTATTTTATATTTATATAAATTTGTAAACATAATTTTTTTTATTTTGAAACTTATTTTTATAACATAATTATCAATAATTTATTGAATATATCTAGTAAGATATATGTAATAAATTTAATTAGTATGTAAATAATTAATAAAAAAATATTCACATTGCCCGTGCTGCAATATTTTTTTTAATTTCGTATTTTTTATGTCATTTTAATTATTTTATATTTATATAAAATTTGTAAATATAATTTTTTATTAAGCTTATTTTTATGATGTAATTATCAATAATTAATTAAAAATTTTATTGAGATATATGTAATAAATTTAATTAGTATGTAAATAATTAATAAAAAATATTTACAAGGCCTGGTGTGGCAGCATTTTTTTTAAATTTCTTATGTTTAACTTGTTTTTAATTATTTACATACTAATTAAATTTCACTACATATATCTTAATAAAATTTTTAATTAATTATTGATAATTACATCATAAAAATAAGCTTAATAAAAAATTATATTTACAAATGTATATAATTATAAATTTTATAAATATAATATAACAAAAAATTAAAAATTAAAAAAAAATCCAATTAATTATTGATAATTATGTTATAAAAATAAGCTTCAAAATAAAAAAAATTATGTTTGTAAATTCATATAAATATAAATGTTATAAATATAAAATCATTAAAAACACGTAAAAATAAGAAATTTAAAAAAATGCTGCCACACAGGTCCATAAGTATTTTTTAATTATTTATATACTAAATAAATTAATTACATATATCTTAATAAAATTTTCAATTAACTATTAATAATTGCGTTATAAAAATAAGCTTCAAATAAAAAAAAAGTGTATTTACAAAGTTATTTGAATATAGATTTTATAAATATAAAATAATTAAAAAACACGTAAAAAATATGAAATTAAAAAATTGTTGCAGCGTGGGCCTCGTCAATATTTTTTTAATTATTTACATACTAATTAAATTAATTACTTATATCTTAATAGATTATTCAATTAATTATTAATACTTTCATATTTTTTTACTTGTTGTTAATTATTTTATATTTAAAATATTTATAATTATATAAATTTAATAATTAATTATTTACATACTAATTAAATATAACTTAATAAATTTTTTAATTAACTATTGATAATTATGCTATAAAAATAAGCTTCAAAATAATAATAAATACATTTACAAATTTATATAATTATAAATGTTATAGATATAATATAATAAAAATATGAAATTTAATATAAAAAAAAAGGGCTTGAGCCATGATTTGGCCCATGCGGCAATTGGGCTGCCGCACGGGCCCGTGCGGCCATAATATAATGAAAAAAATATGAAAATAAATAAATAAATAAATAAGGCCTGACCCATGATTGTGCCGGTGCAGCA
The DNA here is from genome assembly GCA_019149425.1 of Psidium friedrichsthalianum. Classification (NCBI taxonomy): domain Eukaryota; kingdom Viridiplantae; phylum Streptophyta; class Magnoliopsida; order Myrtales; family Myrtaceae; genus Psidium; species Psidium friedrichsthalianum. Next base: position 14,098 of record JAGVVM010004554.1, on the reverse strand, counting down.
ATTAAATTGCTGCACAAGGCCCAATCGGCATTTTGAATGCCGCACATGGCCGGGCCGGCATTTTGAATGCCACGCTGAGCTCGTGCGGCATTTTAAGTGTCGCGCGAGCCCGTTTTGGTAAATATGTTTTTTTTTTTGCCTCAATTTTGTAAATAAATTTTTTTAGCCTAATTTGGAAAAAAAACCGTCATTTTGACAGTGGAGGATCCAAGGCTAGTCACAAATTGTTTTGTGGTTGGCGCATATCAAAAAAAAGAACAAAAAAAAAGTTTGCAACTTTTGATCATAACCATGGCACAGTCATACTGTCATGCATAGCATGATCGCCAGCTAATCATTTTCCTTAAATAAATGCACAAACATGCTCGATTTTCTCTCACCAGCTACATTGTCAACGTGTAAATAATTCCATGTTTTGAATCATCTATCCAGATTCAAACTGAGAGAGAGAGAGACAGATCAATCCAGCCAACTAGACTTTGGCTTTGCATCTTATCTAATTCACAGGACTAGGAAAAGCATCAAATGAGCCCAATGGTTATTTATCTAAACGCCTTTGCTAGAATAACAATCTTATGAGCTCAATGATTATCTTGTGAATCACAAATTCTGAAAAAAAAAAAAAGGGTCCCACAATAATTTTAAGTAATTGTTATTCGTTTTTTGTGGCCCAAAATAGATTGGCAGTCTTATGATTACAAAAAAATGGTTACATAATCAATTTTCTTATCTAATTTGGGATTCCTCGTCATGAAAGTAATCTTAAATAAAAAAGCAGAAATATAAAAGAATTATTGTAAACTTGGATGTATTAGTTTGTTGATTGATGGATTATTCAAAATACTACAGCCCAAATAAGGAAAAATTGTCCAAAAAGTTCTAAATTTATTGCAACTGCCAATTCGATTATAAACATTTCAATTGTACCAATTGATTCCTAAATAACTTTATATTTTGTTAATTGAGTTTATTTGTCTAATTTTGACAAGATATAACTGATGCGAACGTCAAGTATCCTATGTGGCATAAGCAATGCTCACGGGGATATTTTTTTTTTTGTTTTCCTTGCTTTACTTTCTTTTCTTTTCTTTTTCCTTCCTCTAGCCTCGAAATAGTGAATACAAAGAGCATTTCGTGCTTCAATTTAACTGTTGAAAAGATTTTTAGAAATGATATTATAAAGAACATGACACTAAGGCTCCGTTTGTTTCATGGAAAATAAGCGATTTAAAAATATTTTTTCGAAAAGTGATTACTTATATCATTTGAAAAAATTAGTTAACAAAAAATATTTTCATTATTGATAACAATCTATACTTAACTATTTTTCGTAGTGATGAAAAAATTTATTTATTTATTTTTAAATGACATAAGCGATTACTTTTTGAAAAATATTTTTCAAATCGCTCATTTTCAATGAAACAAATAGAGCCTAAGGGTAATGAACTTTTCATATTCCAAAGGAAACAAAATTAAATTTGTGAAGAAGCTAATAATATTCAAGAGCTTCTTTTCTATTTCTTTTATGATGTATCTATTACAGAAACTCTGAATTTAGATTTCAACGCATTTTCTATTTTCAATTGATAAATTCTTTTATTTGTATTTTTCTACCATCAATTATCATAACCCTAAATTATAAATATAAGTACCAATATATTTAAAAGGAAATTTTCAAGATATGCACATACAAAGCGCAGGCCACAAAACTAGTTAGTGTTACGAAGTCGGGACAGACTTGATTTTGAATCCTTAACACAAGAGAAGGAAGCATCAAATTCTTGCATATCAATTACATGGTTTTTTTAATCTCATTCTACCTTATCTTATTATATTTTACAAGTCTCACTATGTATGCTATATATATTTTACGAGGCAATAAACTTTTCTTTCGTGAATATCCCATTGATATCCCTAAGAAGTTAAAAGGCCAGATAATCTCACCAATTTCATGATTCAATTAAGTTGTCCTACAAGTTGATTCTCCTAATTTATTAAGACAGAGTACCAATATTAAGAAATCTAATACAATTTGAATTCAAAATTTATATTTGAGCAAAACCTAATCCGAATGACCTTCTTCAAAGGAACCATGAATTCTTGATCATACAATCGAGATGATGAAACTGCTAACTTGATAGTTTAAAAGTACTGTAAGTTATTTCTGACTATATGATCTCCCAATTAATAACTGTTTTGTGAAAAAACACGCGATGATAATTTGTGGATCTACGGTTGAAATCGTACTGTTCTTCACAGTATTGTCAGAGAAACATTTTTTTAATTCTACCCTATCTTATTATATTTTACATGCCACACCGTGTACGTTATATTATACAAGTCAATAAACTTTTCTTTCATGAATTTCTCATTGATATCCCTAAGAAGTTAAAAGTTCTTATTAACTTACTAATTTCATGGTTCGATGAAGTTGTCCTGCAAATCTGTTCTACTAATTTATTAAGATCGAGTACTGAAATTAAGAAATCTAATTCAATTTGAATTCGAAATTTGTGTTCGAGCAAAACCTGATCCGAATGACCTTCTTCAAAGGAGTTCCTCACGCATTCTGACGACTTGAGCAATGCAGTGTGTGATTCTTGGTCGTTGTTCATCGTCTTTGTTGAATGTTGTTTAGAGATGTTGGACGTGCCTTCGACTTGGATTCCTATTTGCCCCTTGACTTGCGAGTTTAATTGCAATGTCATGACTTACGATAGAACCCAATCTTTAAGCCTCATGTCAACAGTACCTTAATAATAATCAAATAGAACGAGCAAGATATCCGTTGTATCTTTAATTGGAACTCGCACACGCACACACGTGCGCATACATTTATGTAAATACGTATTTATGGATCTCTCCGTTATAAATCTGCAATGTTATATCTTTTAAATTCTAATAATTATAAAAGGACTAACAAATGAGAAAAAAAATCCAAATAAGGCCCGAAGTGGCATGACAGTTTCAAATAATGGCCTAAAGTGGCCATGGCCATTTCAAACAAGGGTTTTTCTGGTCGGTCAAGGGCATTTTTCGATAAAATACAATTTAAACCTAATTTGTAGTTTAATTAATTAATTTTTTAAAAAAGTAAAGTTAAAAAAAGGGAAATGCTCCTTACCAAAAAAAAAAAAGAAAAATGCAGACAAGAGATTTGAAATGAACCTTGTTTTAAATAAATGTCTGAAGTGATTATATGAGTATAAAAAATGGACTTAACTCACCGGTTAATTTGAAATAATATCTATTTCATATGCTTATTTGAAATAATATTTATTTTATATTTTTATTTGAGAAAGTGAGAGCAATTTGTGCTTTTATTTAGAATTTTCCCAATAAATGACGGTATGTTGCTAAAGTTTTATATCTGAAGGAAAAGCTAAAGTGTAATAGGCGCTTAAAACATTAAACGAGTCGCATTCAGTATTTAGTCGAAGAAATCAGGACTTCAATGGCCATCCTCGCAATTCCTTGAAACCATCTCGAGCTGCTGGGATTTGGGATTTGGGATTGGGATTGGGATTGGGAGCGGCGAGAGCTGGAAGATGGATCAAGCGAGGCAGGTCTTCTCGGTCGATCTTCTCGAGAGATTCGCGGCCAAGGGGCGTGGTGTGATCACCTGCATGGCCGCTGGTAACGACGTGATCGTCCTGGGGACAAGCAAAGGATGGGTCATCAGGCACGACTTCGGAGTCGGAGATTCTCACGGTGAGGATTTCGTTGATCCCTTCTTCTTGGCATTCGAAAATACCGATTTTGTGAGCTCAAGTTTTGCTTTGCATTCTCTTTTTATTATTCGGTCGAGCTGATTCTTAGGCTCGTTTAGCTTGAGGGGTGAATTCCTTCGGGTGTTAATGGTTTAAGGAGATTGGGAAGCTCGTGTTCTCATGTATCGTAGCTGGAGGGCTGGAGAGAGAATGTTCATGATTGCCATTGCAGGAAAAAAAAAATCAAATTCTGCGTGGTTCTTGATCTCGGAATAGTATTAGTGGGTATGGAAAGAGTAAAGAGCTATATTATGACAGAATTAAGTAATATAAATTTCATTGTACGAGCAGCGAAGTCTTCCTTCCTTTTGAAGCCATTGTGCTACACGGTAATTGAATGGATATGTATTTCAAGTTGAGTGCTTTACAGCGATGAAGCAGGGCTAATGTCTTACAAATTTTTATCAACAAGTGTTGCTGGATTTGAATGACTTTAGCATAACTAATGTACATGCACTTGAACGTCCAGAATTTGATCTCACGGTGGGTCGTCCTGGGGAGCAATCTATCCACAGGGTTTTTGTTGATCCTGGAGGAAGCCACTGTATCACCTGTGTAACTGGCAGTGGTGGTTCGGACACTTTTTATATCCACGCAAAGTGGAGCAAGCCCCGTATTCTAAGCAAATTAAAAGGTCTTGTAGTGAATGCAGTTGCATGGAATAGACAGCAGATAACAGATGGTAAATGTTTGTTTCCTTGATGGATATGCCCAGTATTTAGATCAAGATAGTGGCACTTTGATCCAGCTTTTCTCGTTTGATTTGCTGTTGCGAGAGCAGCTTCCACCAAGGAAGTTATCCTGGGAATGGACAACGGCCAACTTCATGAGATTGCTGTGGATGAAAAGGACAAAAGGGAGAAATATATCAAATTCCTGTTCGAGCTGTCAGAACTTCCAGAAGCATTCACTGGCTTGCAGGTATCTTTTTGTATGCTTCAATGGAACTTGTTTCCCTCACCTTTCATCGTATGTTGTGGTAGTAGGAGTATTTTGCTGACCATAGGGCTGCTTATGCCTTTACTTTCTGATCTCAGACTCACTTCGAGAGATTACAACATAAGATTTTGTCTAACTTGATCCTAAATAGAGTAACCAGTCACTGAAAAAAAGTCGGCTGTTGGTTTGTTAGACATTTGAAGGTTTGCTTGATATTTTCAATGTCTTCATTGATGGCGACACCGAGAAAAAACTGATACTAAATAGTCGGAACCGTCAATCCAATTATTTAATCAGAAAAACCTTAACATGGTTTAGTGCAGAGGGAAAGCTACGCTATTAATTCTTATGTAAGCTATTTGCAGTTAAAATGCCATAAGAAAAGCTAATACCGTAGAGTTATTTTTAAGCCCCCAATAGCTGACTGCATGTAGTGGGAGAAGGTTTGAGTGTTGTTGTAAGAAAGAAGCTTGAGCTCGTTGTAGCCAGTTCATGGATGTTGCTGCTGAGGTTGAAATGGCATAAGCAAGGTTTTTTTGACAAACAAGAGGGACCAATATGGAGAACGATGGCATACTCGATGAGAAATCCCAAACATTGTGCAATGAAAGAGGAATGCCAGTCCATGGTCAACACCTTGTTAGTCTCCTATGCAAAAGATCCTGAATGGAAAGATCTTTGGGTGTCTAGTCTTTAGTTGTGAAGAGGTACAGAAGAAGGTGGTCACATCTCAAGCATGATGCTTATCCACATCTGAGAGTCACCACTAGATTGTGTAAAGGAAGAAAGGATAGAAATATTTGGGTAGCATGAACATCTATAATCTAACTTGAGTTTTGTAAAATAAATGAAATCTCCAAATGTTTCTTGTATCAGATGTCAGGTGCTGGAAGCAGTTAAAATTCAAGTCAGGGAAAAATATTTTGACTGATTGCTCTTTGAATTTCCGTTTTTTCTATGAATGCTAGAGTCTGCTTTGTAGATGATACTTGCCTTTGAATTTGATGACCGAGGCATTATTGGGATCTTTTTTGTCTGTTTTCTACAGATGGAAACAGCTAGCGTAAGCACCGGAACTAGATATTATCTGATGGCTGTTACGCCAACACGACTCTATTCTTTCACTGGGATTGGATCACTGGAGGTAAGTGTAGAATAACAAAAAAGATCACTGAGTTTAGTGCAATTAACAAGTGGAAACATCTGCTCTCTTGCTCTAGACATCGACTGAGTAGTTGTTTGACAATTACTTCATTGAATGAAGCTTCGACATGAGCATTGTGATAATGGCACATAAAATCAATATTAAGCAATGCTGCTGGTTCCAGACTTGTTGATGGAAATTGAGAGTCCTTGAACCGTTCCACATTACAGTTGTACATTGATGACGTTGCTATATTTTGCTTAATGAAAATTGAATTTGTTCACTACTTATATTTGAGAGAGAAGCCAGATGTTTTATCTGCACACATGCTATTACTATAAAAGTGCCTTTTTGTTAGAGACTGTTTTCACATTAAAGCTTCTGATGAAATCTTTTTGGGTGGTGACGCTATAACTTTCTTTATATAATCATACTACTGAATTTTCGGTTTATGTTTTCTGCTTATCCTGTCTGCTTTAATGCATCTTCTCCTTGCCCTTGGCTCATAACAGACTATCGTCTGAGCAGATACTCTTCCGGATTTTATTATCAGCATCTGATTAATCTTTCATGTGCACACTTTAGGCTGTTTTTGCCAAATATTTAGATCGTGCTGTGCATTTCATGGAGCTTCCAGGAGAAATACCCAACAGGCAAGTGGGTTTTTCAACCCCCCCCCCCCCCCCCCTTCTTCTCCCTTTCCCCTTTTTATGTTAATTTTGCTACTTCAGTTTGCTCTATTTTAATATTTCACTTGAATTACAAGTCTCAACAAAGGCCTACAACGTGCCACAAGCCTGCTAAGTCAGATAAATATCCGTTCCTTGGTCATGGATTGATTAGCCTTTCTTTCTGCACATGGACACACTTCTAGCTTGCTGAGCCATAGTCTGACATGACCATCTCTTGCAACATAAAGTGGTAACTTCAGCACCAGTCATTTCCGGAATGTCACAGACACATTCTGTGGTGTAGTTGGCCAAGTTCACGTATATATGATGAACCTTCAGTTCAAGATAAATTCCACTATGCAGACCTGCCAAATTTATTTTTCCACTTAATTTGAAGTTTTGGCTTAAGCAACGTAGTGTCTGGCTTTGAACAATGGGCCTCAGACCAATCCCTGATCCCCAGCCCCAACAATTGGGCCAAAAGGTCCCCATGGTGAAATTTTGAGAGAATTTCTTTATCGTTAACAGCGTCCTAATAGATTGAAAGAAGATTCTATATGACCCTAGAAAGAAGTGAATGTCTAATTCGAAGCTGGAGTGGACAAGAAAAAGAAAAATGACCAATGCTTAGTTGCAGAGTCAAAGCTATAGAAGAGGTGCTGCAAGTAGCAACAACTAGAGCAGTGGATGACATGGCGGTGAGAGAGTTGATATGATATAATGATGTTGAACAGAATGAAAATTAATTCCCTTACGCTCAATCTAAAAAAGGGTTGGTTGTAAACATAATTAGTCATACAATGTCAAAGCCAGATCTGTAGATTCTTAGTTGGTGAATCAGCTGACATTCATTCCTAGAGAGAATTATTATGAGCAATAGCATTTCTGAAATGGCACGTCTCTTGTATTTTTTGTTTACTTTCAGTGAACTACATTCTTCATCAAGCAACGAAGAGCTGTACACTTTGCCTGGCTTTCCGGAGCTGGTATTTACCATGGCGGCTTAAATTTTGGTGCAACGCACAGGTAATGATAATGGCTTTCTGGTGGTTTAGTGCTAGATTGAGAGGCTGCCACTGGATCCATAGCTTCAGGAATCTTTTCTTTTGCAATTGATTTTGTGAGGATTCGCAACTACCTTGCCTGCTGTTAGCGAAATTTCTTTTACTAACTAAAGCAGAAAGAAAAAAGTGAGGCTACCAAAGTTTATTTTGGTTGCATCATTCGTTTGTTCATCGGTACTTGGAAGACTCGGTGCATTGGGTGCCATCCTCAATTTTGGTAGCATCATGTGTTTGATATTGTACTATATTTTGGGTTGTAACATAACGCCATGCCAACCAAAACTTTCTCCAATCTCTGTGTAGTTTTCCTGATGGAGATGAGAACTTTTTGGAGAATAAGGCACTTTTTGGACTATTCGAGAATTTGTGAAGGTTCTGAGGCACTTAAACCGAGTTCCTTTGCAGTGTCTGAGTTTCATTTTTGCTTCTTATCGCGAATAAAGTTAAGGTGTGTTTTTATTGGTACTTTCTTTTTATCCTTTTACTATTTTTTCGCTTACATTTAATCTGTTGCCACTGCATTTCAATATTCAGAAAAGGGCCAGTACTTGTCATGCCTGACTGATAATTTTCTAGGAGCTGCATTTCCAAGTTGCGTCACTTTCTCCAGAGTGATGGCTATTAGTTTGCAGACTAGGAAGAGTCTCGACCACAAGATATTGATTACTGGCTGGACAGATAGTTTTATTGGGCCCCTCAAAGACTGCTTTTATGGTGGAGAAGTCTCACTCTGTTGGGAAATATCATTGACTTCTTTAGCATTAATTAGAGGCAGAAAAAGGAATCCTTGCAAAAGCACCTGGTTAGGGTATTCTAGGAGATTAGTGGATGGAATGGAAAGATTTATTCTGAATCTGGCTGGTACACTCTTTCTCTGAAATTTAATTTCTTGAATCTTAGGATTATACCTTTGAACGAGGTTAGATCTTATATGACAAATACCTACAAATGTGGGCATAGCTCACTTATGAAAAAAGAATGGTATGCATAGGGATAGGATTGAATGCTCATACAAGAATATTAGGTGAGGCAAGTTTGTTGAATCCATGTTTGTCTCTTGTGTAATTAGTCATTTCATTATTCACGCTCAGCAAAGCATAATACATTGCATATTGCTCACTGCGATGATTAATTGGATGGAAGAGAGACTCAGTCGTCCTTTTATCTGAAGAGGAGACACCTAAATGACTTCTGTTATTAATTATTCGAAAGAATGGTTGATGATACCAATGGTATGACTATTAGTAGTGGAGAAGGTTTAGATAGTTCCTTGCAATTGCCGAATGGAAAATTATACATGACGCTGTAAGCTTAATTGTGCTTCATGAATATTGGCATTCACTGATCTGGGAGATGAGACTTTTCTTGTAGGTGCATGCACTAAGAGACACATAGAACATGAGTAGTCATGAATATCTCTAAAAGAAACTACAACAGAGATGGCCGACAGGATAAATTGTGATGTTCACAATTTTCATGTCTACCTTGCACCTCCTTTTTTCTTTGAGAGAACATATTCTCTCACCTCGAGGTGTGTGAATTTTCATATTGCTCCTTGCATAGAGTTAATCAGTTAGTCAATCGCCTTTCTCTTCTCAGAATCTCTTCCTGTAAAGTTCATCATGATTTCCCGGTGGTTATCACTTAGCAGGTCCAAACATGTCTGTGCTTGCAGCCTTGCACTACTAGCTCATAAACATGGATCGCACAATCAGTCCAAATCTCTCCATCCTGTTATTTTTCTTGTCAATGTCTATAGTTGTCTCTGTTCAATTCCATCGTGTTCTAGTCTTTAGAACTGTTTCTTGGGATTTTTTCTTTTTGAAGGTTGTGAACAGAATCAGTGAGCAGATAATTGGGAACTTCAGTTTGATCAGACGTCAGAGTCACTTTCAAGAGGTATAATTGGATTATGCAGTGATGTCACTGCTGGGTTGTTTTATGCCTATGACCAGAATTCCATTTTCCAGGTTTGGTCTTTATGACAAGCTCATCTCTTTTATCCCATATGTGGTGCCCCATTCTGCCATTTAGTTTCCGGGTATGAATCCAGGTGTCAGTTAATGATGAAGGGCGAGATATGTGGAAGGTGTATCTGGACATCAAGGATTATGCTGCGGCTTTAGCAAATTGTCGTGACCAGCTTCAGCGTGACCAAGTTTATCTAGTTCAGGTCACACCTCATTGTCTTTGATGTTTTATATGTGATCGTTACCTCATCTTGGACTTGTTAGTTGTAACTTTGGGATATTGCAGAATTCATGAGTTCTGCCACATTGTATTGCACATGCACGTCAAGTTCCTCCGCACCTGCCACAACCCCCCGACACCCGCCCCCCCCCCATCCCTCCCCTCTCTCTCTTCTCTTTCTTGCTCACCACCACCACCAACAATGAAGATGGAGTGTTAGCTGCTCTTCCTTTCCATAAAGTTGGATAGTGTATGATCTCATGGGCCTGTGGTGCAGGCTGAAGCAGCATTTGCCTCCAGGGAGTTTCTTAGGGCATCATCCTTCTATGCAAAAGTAAGTTCTGTGATTCATGAAAATACTTGTAGTCTGAAATACTTTGTTTAATAAGGTTTTACTTGGTTAATATCAAAATCCACTTGAAATAATTCTGAACCATGCATGAATCTGTGATAGATATCACAAAGACTTTTCCTATGTAGCTATGCTCTATACTCCCAGCTGTACTTTTAGCAGTTGCAGTGAACGTTTTCAATAAATAGCACCTGCTGGACACAAAATTCTAGAAGTTTTCTTTCAAGCATGGATACTTGTACTCCTGATATATGGAATCTCCAAGGTCATTGTAGTATCTGTCATATACCTTTGGGTCATCCTTGTCTGGTATATTCTGGAAGAAAAACCCTGTCCAACGGACTAGTTGAGAACATTATGATGGAATACACTCACCTACTCCTAAGAATTTCTTTTGGCCATAGTTGATGATCATAATACTGACAGGAAATATTTTGCAGATAAACTACGTATTGTCATTCGAGGAGATCACACTGAAATTTATTGGCGTAGGAGAACAGGTAATTGCTGGTGTCTAAGCTGTGTATTCATGTTGTGTCTCAAGTCATGTTAATATCAATGAGCTTTTCCGGATAAAGAAATTATTCTTTTCTTGTTGGTTTTTCATTTTTTACTATGTTTCTTTCATCCTGTATCAGACATTCTGTCTTCCTCTTTTGCAGGATGCTCTCAGAACTTTTTTGTTGAGGAAGCTTGATAATCTTACAAAGGATGACAAGTGCCAAATCACTATGATTTCAACTTGGGCTGCTGAACTGTACTTGGACAAGGTTTGCTTCTTTGCTTCAATTTTGTGATTCTATCTCTTTGGCTGTGCTTACTTGCAGAATCTTTCCCTATTCATTGTGGAAAAGAATTATTCAGATATATTATTCTTCAATAGTAGCTGGTACTTTTTTAGCATCCATCTTTTGGTCTATGTTGATTAAAGTTTAAGTGATTGATTGTCAGTTATCTGTAATGATGGCCTAACCTGTTGGAAAGGAGCGTAACAATACGTTGACTACTTTTAGTCGAGAATGCTATACTCATGTACTACTTGGCAGCGTAAATTAAACAAAAGCTTCTCTAAAACTTCACTTTCTGCAGTCCCATGCAAAGTTTGATCAACAACACGATGTTGGGAACGATTCTCCCTTATTTGACCAGTCGCATGTCGTCATCTAATACATATTGCAATCTAATATCAATAAAATGGACAGAGTACAGTAATAATGCCATTATACTGCTCCAGACTTGCTGCTGCGTAAATCTTCTTTGACATCTGTGTTTTAAATTCCCACATTCAATTTCATACTTCATTAATATTCCTTTCCTAATTGATGTGAGACATTAGCGCTATACTTTCTTTAGTTTTTGAAATTTGAATTCCAAATATCTAATAGTTGGAGATTTCATATGGTTATTTGTCAGATAAACCGGTTGCTCTAGAAATACTGCCTGAGCCTTGGAAAACCGTAATTCGGGTGCTACGCAATTGTTAAAGATTCCGTGCTTTTTCTAAGTGACTGCAAGGATGTATTGGATGAGGCAACAACAATGAAACTTTCTGAAAGGTTAGTCATCTGGGGTGGAGAATATCTGCTAATCTCTCATACATCTACATTGATTGACTCTTTTCCTGTTGATTGCATTTTTTTCTTTTTCAGCTTTTGATGTGCTCAGAAACTACCATTTAACACTAGGCTGTCCTCCCTAAACAAAAGATGATCATCTCTTTTCTAGCACCCGTATTTTTTACCTTCCAATACACCACATGTCTAATTGGTTTTATTTCTTTCTTAATTTTAATTTTTTTTTCAGCCTTTGATGTGCTCAGATTTACCATTTCTATAAATACCCTGTCCTCTTTATGCAAAAAGATGAATGATCATTTCTTTGTAGCACTGTCGTTGCCTGCCTCTTTATTCTTACGGGTACATCTTTTTTCTTTTTTCCTACTTCAGTTATGGTAGGGTTGAAGAGCTTGTGTATTTTGCCAGTCTGAAGGAGCAGTATGAGATAGTAGTTCATCATTACGTACAGGTGAATTACATTTTCTGCAGATTCTTGAGACCGGCATTCGGTTTTAATCACCAATGCATATAGTTATTTATGTGGAGTATTTTTTTTTTCCTGTTGATTTCAATTGACTATCCATTACCACTGGCAATAGCTTTCAATGCTTAATTTACCTCCTCAGAGTGTCAGATGCAAATATTCTCTGCTCTCATAAACTATTACATAACAATAGGGCAGTTCTGGCATAAAAAGGAAGTTTTCTCAAGGAACTAACATAAGCTTAGCTTTCTTTTCAGATGAAATTCCGATGTTGTTCCCACAGTGCAACCAAATGGTGCATAGTTTTAGGATTCTGTGGGTCCCCCAAGTACTTGATCTTTGTCATTGCATATGAGAACGAGTAAACTGGAGGTGGTGCCCAGTGGAGGAACAAATGAGTCCTATTATGTTAAGGCAATCTTGATTGATAAAAAATGATTCTCTAGGGGAAGGCAGGAGACGTTGTTACTTGTGGTGAAACTATGGAGCCAGTATTACGCCTTATCTGAAGCTTGGTCCATTTTACTCTCGATTGGACTGTACAAATGACAGTCATGTTTCTTGTGGACAGAATGTAAGATTTGATGTTTGCAGGATAGGTAGCAAATTATGGACCTCTGATGAAACATGATGCACTGTTCAACCTTACTCTTGCAGTCTCATTCATTTTCATAACTTTGTGGTAATCTTTCTTTGTCTTTTCTTTTTTCTAATTTTGATTTAAGCAAGGATAAGCAAAGGGAAAGCATTGAAGTGCTTCAGAAACCTGCTGTTCCAATTGCCTTCAGGTAAAAATCAAAATATTGCTCGTAAACACCTGATGGTGCTGTCAAATTTCTTTTTCCTTATTCTCTGATGGTGGTGACCTGCTAACTTTTTTATGGAGACACAGTAGCAGATTCATGAAAATAAAATGTTCATTTGTTGCTCTATTTGCAGTATAAGTTTGCTCCGCACCTCGTCATGCTTGATGCTATGAAACTGTGGAATCGTGGATGACAAGAAAAGCCTAAATCCAAGGAAGCTCAGCCTGCAATATGCGTTACTCAAATGAACCCTCATGCAAAGTAAGCGTTATTCTTTTTTTACCTTTTTTACAGCATTTATTTCTGCTGAATTAATGATATTAAATTCACTGTCGAGTATAATATGTGTAAAACAATAGAAGCCTATTACTTGTTTCCACAGCAAACTTGGGAAGCAGAAACAGATTTAATCAACTTATGTATTTTTTTTTAGGCAGCACATTGAGTACAGTACTTTGTCCTGGTCATTGACACACTTGCAATTTTGAAGACCATGTAACTTTCTTTAACTGTTGAAGGGGGAAGAAGGGGCGGAGAAAGAAGGACTAAAGGGGACGAGAGAGGGGGAGGAAAGGGAAGGGGGGAGAGGGAAGAGAAAGAAAGAAGGAAAGAGAGGGAAAGGAAGAGAGGGGAAAAAGGAAGAAGGGGGGAGAAGAGAGGAGGGAAAGAGGGGGAGAAGACAGAAGCGGAGGAGGGAAGGGAAGGGAGAAGAGGAGAGGTGGAGAGGAAGAGAAGGGATGGAAAGGAGAAGAAGAAAAGGGAGAGAGAGAAAAAGGAGGGTGGGGAGAGGAGGGAAGGAAAAAGGGGAGGGGAGGGAAGAGGGGAAAGAAGGAGAAGGAGGAGAGGGGAGGAGGGGGAGGAGGGAAAGGGGGGGGAAGGAGGGGAGGGAGAGGAAGGGGGGAAGGGAAAGAAGAGAAGAGGAGGGGGGGGGGGAGGGGGGGGGGGAAGAAAAAGAGAGGGGGGAAAGGGGAGAAAGGGGAGAGAGGGAGAGAAAAAAAGGAGGGAGGGGAAGGGAGGAAAAGGGGGGGGGGAAGGGAAGAGGGGGGGGGGGAAAAGAGGAGGGAAGAGTAAAAAAGGGGAGGGGAAGGGGAAAAGGGGAAAGGAAAAAAAGAAAGGGGGAAA
>JAGVVM010004553.1:0-12714 GCA_019149425.1 Psidium friedrichsthalianum | reverse complement strand
GAAAATCATCAAAAATAGGAATTGACCGTGCGAATGGCCCATTTTCTAATATTTTTGAGATTTTTCTAAATTTTCTTTTTTTGAAATTTTTCTTTTTGATGATATGCCATGCATGAACATGTATAAGCCATGATTTATCTAAATAAAAAGATGATACATTTGCAAAATTTCAACTAGCCATTAAAGCATGGAAGTGACGTACTCTAATGCACCATGCGAGAATTCGGCATACGAAAATGTGACATGTAACGTGCAATGATATGATGGTTCGATCTTTGAATATGTGAAGACAATGCCTGTATAAATATGCAACATAGCAAGATAAGATCGCAACAGCCGTATGACATGAATAAAATATGCAAATGAGTTATCTACACATGCAAGATCTATAATAAGTGAAAATTCTATGCTTAATTATGAAGATATCATGTTTTGATGATAGGCAAGTCGCACCTTTTTTTCCCCCCCTCCCCCCCCCTCCCCCCCCCCCCCCCCCTCTTTCTTTTTCTCTTTTTTTTCCTTTCCCTCTCCCTCTTCCTCCTCTTGTTCCTTCCTCCCTCCTCTCCCCTTCTCCCCCCCCTTCCCTCCTTTTCCTTCTTCTTTTCTCTTCTTCTCCGCCTTCTTCGCTCTCCTTCTCTGTTCCTGTCTTTGCGCTCCCTCCCTCTCCCTCATGAGCAGGTTCTCTTTTCCAGTCTTTTAAGGGTTCAGACCACATCGGATTGCAACCCTTTCGTCGCGGGATGTAGGGCATGAAGAGGGAAGGACTAAGGTGTGTGCTGAGATAGATGTCATGTCCCCTGTCAGGTACTCGTAAGTCTGGTGGCGCGTCTCCGCTATCGCCTGAGACCATGTCTGCCGCGGTAATGCAAACACCTTCCTAAGTTTCTTCAACCCTCTTTATGCTTCTGGTTAATTGAAGTTGAGTTCAGACGTCGGAAATGCAAGGGACCTCCGCACGGACCAGCTTCGGACTCCTCATCGTAACATCGGCAAGGATTTAGCTTAAGTGCAAAAATCGAGGAAAACACCAAGTCAAGAATGAGAAGTCAGAATTGTGAATTGCGGCGCGTTTTGGACCTTCCACTTTCCGACGAAGGGAGAGGTTCCGATCGTCTTTCCGGTAGCGAATTAGGGTTAAATGACAAATTAAATTTTGCAATTGTGCCACGTGTCTTCTTAGAAGCCTTCAGATCAGTAATAAGAGGGAAATTAGAAAATAGAAATAAGTAACTTAAAAAAAAAAAATCAAAATTAACCCTAAAACTACGTCGTATGGGCTTGGATTAGGCAATCGTCGGGCTTGCGATGAAGATGTGACCTTAGTTACGGCCCGGTCCGTATAACATCGGCAAAAAATGATGTAGGGCTCAAGAAAATTTTATCTTAAATAAATGGTAAAAAACATATCAGAATAGAAACGGCGTCGTTTTAGGTTTAGGGTTTTGTGACTTCGGTCGGGTTATTGGGCCGGGTTGACCCGACCCGGTCCGACAATAAGAAAATAATTAAATAAATAATAAACCCAATAATAAACAAATAAATACAAAAAATAAAAATACAAAAATAGGTCTTGTTCTTCAAAGTCTTCATAGCCGAGGTCACCACCGTCTCAAGGAAAATTTAGATCCCTCGACAAGTAAGAGAAGATAAAAAAGAGATCAATAGAAAAACGAGAAAATTCGTAGAAAATCTCAAATTTAGAAAAATTTTAGAACATATAAAAAAGTCGTCGTTGGAAAATTCTACGTGACCAATTTCATCCCCGATCAAAATCTCATAAAAAATATGAAAATTCCCAGGAAGTCTTAGAAAATCCTAAAATATAAAAAAATAGTAAAATTCCAGAAAACATAGAAAATATTCTAAAACGGAGAGTGAAACAAACATAGGTCCTCAAAAAAATTCCGAAAAAAGTCCAAAAATAGGAAAATCCTTAGAAAATTCTTAGAAAGTCTAAAAAATTCCAAAAAAATTACAAAAAAATTCAGAAAAATCAGAGAAATTCCTAAAAATCGTGAAAGTTATCCATATTCAACAGCTCTCTCTGGATTGTTTAATCCCCCCTTTTTTAATGATTTCTCTCTCTGATCAAGGAGAGAATGCTTCCTTTTCCCCGGTCCTCTGCTCGTGAAGTGCCCCAGAGAGGAATGTCTCCCTTTTCTTCTTTCTTCTTTCGACGTGATTTCCCTGGGGCGCATTTATTTTATGATTGTGATTGATAGGATAAATACTCCCATCTGCATGAACCCTTTAGACTTTTTAAGACCCGATTACCCAATCTCGCCTGTATGAATTCCTTAGGTTATGAAATGGCCCCTCCAACATGGGTGGCCTTTCGGTCGTCCACCCGATTTCCCTCCCGATGCTCCTCGAGTGCCCTCCCTTTTGTCGAACTTTTTCATTCCATTTTTCACGAACAACAGACAGCGCAAGGAGACTTTTGCTGCAGCACACTATTCACATGTCAC
Source organism: Psidium friedrichsthalianum (assembly GCA_019149425.1). Taxonomy (NCBI): domain Eukaryota; kingdom Viridiplantae; phylum Streptophyta; class Magnoliopsida; order Myrtales; family Myrtaceae; genus Psidium; species Psidium friedrichsthalianum. Next base: position 10,246 of record JAGVVM010004553.1, on the reverse strand, counting down.
CTGACCACACCAAGGTCGATCTCGATTTCAAATTTTCTTCTGAAATTTGCTTGGATGGGATATTCCTAATGATATAACCCGTCCAATTGGTATGTCCACAAGTCCCTCGGGATCTTGTAATCTCGGGAATCACACCCTTTTCTCGTGATATATATGCCGCCGCCCTAATTTTCTCTCTCAACTGGCCAGAGGTCTCAATAATGGCAACCTTCTTACGAGTAACCTCCTTGAAATCCAATTCCACGTACAAATATGGTGCCTTACCCTCATCCTGCAATTGAAAGTACATCGTATCAAAGCCAGCTCCAAGCGATAATATCTACATGTTCATTCCTTTTTCTTCAGTATGTCTTTCACAATTAAGAAACCGGTATAGAAGCTTTCTTAATGCAGCCCATCGAGCAAAATAACCTCGATTTATTATGGAGACCTTCTCATAGGCTTCCTAACAAATAAATGAATATAATCATCCCACATGTATCCCTTTTCACACATGACAGTTTACTGGCGGGAGTGTCGTCGTTGGTAGCCTGAACCGCTGCTTCGTTACTCTGCGAATCAGCCATCTCTCCCCTCCCCGCTTTGGACTCACTGAGTGCCACCATAGATATGTTCAACCGGATAGGTTGGTCGAACACTCTTTTTCTCTTGGAAATTTTTTTATGAAGATTTGATCTTTGAGGTACTTTCTTTAACAGCATATTCCCCATTGTCGATGCAAAATACAATATCGAAAATAAATAAATAAATATGCAATGTATGGAGAAATATTTTTGGTGAGAATTATTTCTCAATTTTGTGTAATGAAAGATCAAAATAAAAATTTAAGTATCAACAGCTGCCCCTCTTTGAGTGGAAGCTCGCAGAGGTTTCACTCAAGGACCAAATTGAACCTAAATTTTGACAATGCATATGATAAATGAAATTTTTGGTGGGGTTTTAATCACATTTTCTATGCAAATGAAATGATGAATGACATGCAGAACTATAAATAACGTGTGTCAAGACTTCTCTGTTTCAAAGAAATGGATCAAAGAAACTGCACATGGATCGCATATGAAATACCTATTTCACCAGATACCTCATAATGCAGATGATTCCCTTGATTTCCAAGTTTCTTCTTGCAAGGATCTCAAGGTATCAGGGCTTGTCTGTTACCTATGGTTTCCTACAAATGCGAATCAGCGCATGATATGATTTGAAAGAATGTGTTTGAGTAGTAGTTCAAGCTGCACCTTTTTTTCTCCTGGGACCACCATAGGCCACTATGAGTCGGTAGAGGCAGGCCAAGATCACGAGAGCCTGTCGTTTGTGATATGGGTTTTCTAGGTAAATAGTTAAGGATCATGCAACCTAATCCACTCGGCGAACATGAAAACGAGTTATGACATCTGATCCCCAATACCTCTCTGTGTAAGTTCTGATGTAAACCTGGCTTAAGGAGGCTCTTATGAAGTGAGGGAGAGATTGAGATGAGAGCTTACCTGGCGCTTACCTACCCGTCATATGGCTATTGCTTGACATGGATGTTCTATAAATAGGCACCCAAAGATTCATTCTAAGGATACTCTAGGAAGGATGAACTTTGACCCGTATGGTAGGTCAACCCATAGTAGAGTTTTAATGAAAGGATTTTGGTGGCAATCTATCCTATTTAGAGGATTCGCCTGTATTTTAACCCGTATGGTGGGTCATACCGTAATGAATTCCTAGTTAAAAGACCTTGATGATTGAAATTGGTTGAGATTTAACCCGTATGGTAAGTCACCCCATGGCAAAGTTCCTAATGAAAGGACTCTAGTGGCAATCTATCCTATTTAGAGGATTCGCCTTCATTTTGACCCATATGGTAGGTCGTACCATGATGGAATCCTGATGAAAGAACTCTACTAAGCGGGTTACTTGATGTCGGGTTCACCGAAGAAAACGCCTGTAAGAGGGACTTTGTGCCTGTAAGAAGGACTTTGAACGTGGTTCATCCGATATGGGATCTACCGAAAGAGTATCTGTAAAAAGAACTTTGTGCCTGTAAGAAAGACTTTTAAAAATGGACCGTTCCGTATTGGAGTTTTTCCAATGAAAGGTGCTCCAGAGACAGTATACCCTACTAAAGGGCTCGTTCATATGGTGCCTGCAACTCAGGACTTGAAAATGGACCGCTCTGTATTGGGTTTCTAATGGAAGGGCCCAGAGATGACATATCCTACAAAAAGGGCTCGTCTATGTAGTACCTGCAACTCAAGACTTGGGAATGGATCATTCTATGTTAGAAGTCACCAATGATTACCTAAACGTCGCCCTCTTTGGGTAGACAGAAGAGGTATTGATTGAAAAAATGATTTTTGGGTGCCATTCTGGGATCTAGGGAGACCAGAAATCCTGCAAAAGCTCAAACCCGATTTAACTTACCATGAAGGGTGCCATTCTGGGATTTGGGGAGACCAGAAATCCTACAGAAGCTCAAACTCGATTTAGCTTACCATGAAGGGTGCCATTCTGGGATCTGGGGAGACTAGAAATCCTGCAGAAGCTCAAACCCGATTTAGCTTACCTTGAAGGGTGCCATTCTGGGATCTAGGGAGACTAGAAATCCTGCAAAAACTCAAACACGATTTAACTTACCATGAAGGGTGCCATTTTGGGATCTGGAGAGACTAAAATCCTGCAAAAGCTCAAACCCGATTTATATTCTCCTATCGCTTTAGGAATAAGCCAGAGAGGCAGAGATCAAAATATCTCGAACATTTCTATTTTCAAGACGAATTATGCTTCATTGAAGAAGGTGGATACCTATATGTGTCGCAATAGATTGAAGCATCCTGACAATCGTCAGGATTCATCCTCTTGAAAGGTTTAGGTTGAAGATATACTTACTTGAGAATTTGAAAGAAACGCTTGTGGTTTCTCGATAACTAGGTATGTTCATTCAATAATCGCCGAATGAATTTCAAGACCTTAGAAGGTAACTCGAACATCGGGAATGTGTTACCTGTCAAACAATATCAGAGGTAACATGTGCAAGCATTTTCATCAATGAGTTCATCGGTTCATGTAATGATTAGAAGCAGTCTGTGTAATAACTCATAACGCCATCAATCAAAATGTGGATCATGCACAACTATTCTGTCAAGTTTGCATTGCCAATTCTGTTCAAGAAAGTTATCATAGTATGAACATCTCAAATGTGATCTGAATAGGGACTTCAGTCCGAAAGGGCTTTCTCTCATTCTCGAGAAAGACTGTTTGTTTTGATTGCAGGATTGAAAAGAAATCACTCAATCTTACCATCATCACATTCAGCAAGGGTTTGAGTAATTTCGCAATTAGTACAACCAAATCGATCTGGAGGTCTTGATTAGGACCATAATATAGGCCGGGTCAAAGGCTTACCAAGGAGGACTCTTTGAGCCAAGGCCATTGAGAAAAAAGTCTTCATTATCTGCTCTGGGTTTACAAGTCAAGAACCCTGCAAAAATGAGAGAAAAATAGTCTTGCTCGTACCTTTTCGAGCAATGCTTAAAATCATTCAACTCTACGTTAACTCACGTGTCTTAATCAGAAAAGACTTTCACAGGTCGTAACGTAAGTTGGGATTGGGGATTAAGGAATTAAAAAGGCTTAATTTGGCCCAAAAAATATATGGGGTGGGTTTGACGTTGGTGATCATTGCATCTTTATCACCGGCCTCGGTCTTTTAGAACTATCTCCAAAGAACACCATGGCTGTATGAGAATGGTGTCAATATTTGCTAATACTGTCGTCGCTCTCGAACGGTATAAGTCTCAACTGAGTGTATTTTACGATTTGACTCCTTCAAGGAGTTTTTTTTTAATGCAACCAGATCCCATTAGGGATTTAAAAATGAGATAATATGTTTTTACTGAGTGTACATGAACATTAATTTGAATGAACGTTAGCCTTGCTTTTAATTGGCGCTTTGCTTTTTCATGCCCGAGACTGGCTCTTTTTTTTTTTTATAAAGATTGTGCCGTTATACACATGTGTCAAAGACCACACTTGCAGAGTTGACTTGAGAACTGTCACGCCCCGAACCTACGAGCCACGCGACATCCCTGTCATACCTGTACGGTCGAATGGTCGACAATCACGACGGCCCAAGAAACTCATCGTAGACCAAACGACCTCAGAGTTCCTGCTACAACGGAAGCGAATTCCTCCCAACAAATACATAGGAAGGGGGTAGAGAGAGAGACAAATCAATCAAGGCAACAAACCACTCTTTACATTACATGCCTTTTCATACAACTGTCAGGATGACATTATATACACAATTTAAAGTTTTCGTTACATCATTACAATCCATTGCTCGACCTTTACAATAAAAGGATTTAGGTCGGCAAGTTTCTCAACTCCAATAGCGAGCAAACTGCACAAATTTCTACCAAGGGGCTTCTGCCTCCACCCTACTCATCATCACCCGTCCCACCATCTGGTCCAGGGAAAGACTAGTCTCTAAATCATTTTCCTTCGGGATCCTCTGTCTTACTCGTATTATATTCCCTGCTCGGGACGGGGTCTGAAAAATAAGGGCAATCACCTATGAGAACAAATCTCAGCAAGCTAACCCTTAATCTCCTCATCAGGACGCCGAACAAACCCAGACCAAACTCTTAGGTCCCTACTCAGGCACTCAAAATCACTCTAGGACAAATTCTATTACCTCAAAGCTGTTCAAATTTAGAAAACTCACCACAGAGTGGCCAAGCATATAAAGCATTTATAACAGGTCCAATCCGGGACCACACAAAATCCAGATAACACAATCAGTTAAGAGCTCAATAATAGCAATTAAACTTTCAATTTGAAACCACGTCCAGTCCAGCACAATTATAGCAATTACTCATGCATGTACGCTCAATCATAAGCCTCGGCTTAACAGCCAATTTGACCCGCGTCATATAGGCGAATCAAGTCCGACCCACGTCGTGGACGTATCAGGTTCGTGCCTCAACCCGCGTGTGGGACGCCTCAGGTTGGCACCTTATCACTCCAGCTACCCCGCGTCAAACGTATCAGGGCGCACGAGGCTACGTTTTCCGCCTCTGAGGTCACATTTTACGCCTCTGTGGCTACATTTTACGCCAATGGCTACATTTTACGCCAAGTCACAATGTTATGCAATCAAACATGCGAAAACCGTCGCATTCACCTTTCAGGCAGTAAAATCCTTTTAAATTCATTTGGACAGAAATCATCGGCTAAGTACGTTAGGCCACATTTCAAATACAAGTCCAAATATTCCAATCAGGCATACGAACAATGCCAGTTTCAATTGGGTAAAAACCTTAGCCAAGTACGTTAGGCCATAACTTAAAACATGTGCCCAAATATTTCAATTCACATGGCCAACACAATGGCCAAACCAATCAATCTCTTTCACATGCCAAATTTTATTAAAAATGCCCAATTTCTCACATGGGACCCAAAATGACCCAAATAATTATTTTCAAGTGTTCACGGAACATCCCAAATATTATTTTGAATACGAACACGGGCCCCAAATATTTGAAATAGTAAGATAAAATATTACTCGGGCCCGATTTTGCATAAAATGCTCCACAAACCCATTTTTCGTTACTCGAACCACACGAAACCCACAAAACTTGTCGTTTTCAAACCAAAATCAAGTTGGGTAGCACGTGAACAGTGTTCGTGGGTTGTGAACAGTGAATTCAAAATACTATTTGGCCCGTTTTTGCTCTAAATACCCCGAAAATCTATTTTTCAGTACCCGAACCTCGCGGGACCCACACCAACCACCACCACCAGCATTCTTCAAGCATGGACAGCAACATTTCACCAATTCACAGCGTACCCACAGCCCACAGAAATTGATTTCATCAAAATATGCCGATTACAGCAAATTTTCCTAAACCGATTTACCACGAATCAGTCCCTAGAGCTAATCCATGGCAAGTGTAACATCATGAGCGAAGTCTGGAGGTTTAACTTACCTAAACGAAGTTGAAACCAGCCGAGGATGTGGCTGAGAAGTGGCGATGACCGGCGGCAACGACGACGACGGCGGATTCCGGCGGATTTAGTTTGAACCAGGCTCTAGGGACAGCCAGGGTTGATATATATCAACGGGAACCAAAATCCAAAATCTAGAAATCTAAAACAAATTCGTCGACTGAAATGTCAAAGCAGATTTGAAAGACCAAACGACCTCGGATCGAAGTGATTCAAGTTGGAAAAGAACCACAAGACAATGAACTACAACATATCCAAAATCACGATGATCCAATAGTCGGATTTCCGTCGGCAGCCAGTTGAAGTTGGTAGCAGAAAACTGGGCCGCGAGAGAGAGATCCGAAATTTAGAGAGAGAGAGAGGAGAGAGAATCTGCTGGTGAGAGAGAGAAAAAGAGAGGAGAGAGAGTAGATATTATCTTTAGGGTTAATAATTGAGTTTGCTATTCATCGAAAGCGACTTAAAGCTGAACGAATTGACTGATTTTTAGACTATCAGTGAATTTTCGGACTGATAGAGCTTGGGCATCAATAATTTCGGTTAAACTAGTCAAATTGGTCAAAAAGATGAACGACGAGACATTTCTCGAAAGTCGTGAAATTTCAGGACGGTAGGGGCTCAATCGATACTGATTTGGCTCAATCGCGATCGGTAAATAACTCCGGATTTCGTCATAAAATTTTTCTAGTCTCTCTAAAAATATTCTTACCCTCATGCCATGGATTCTAGCTCAAACCAGGGGCAAGATAGGAATTTCTAATTTTGCCCTTTTTCACTGGATATTCCGAGATCCATTTGCCCATTTTTGGCCTTTCTAGGCAAGGTCCAAATTCACAACTGTGACACTCATGAGAGTCGATTGTCCTATTTCGGAACTCAGTTCGCGGCCTCATTCATAAGATGGCAGCTTTAAATAAACTCTCAACTAACGGATGGCTTTTAGGAGTCACGCGTATCGACCATTTAGTCCACGTGCTTATATTCCTAGTTAGCATTTCCCCTTTGGTTAGTCATCTCAGAGTGGCCAGCTCCAAGTGAGATTCATTTGTAGCGCCTCCATGAAATAACCATTCTGTATTCAAATTCCAGAAAAAGGGATCGAAACTCAGGATGTCACAATTCTTCCCCCTTACAGAAATTTCGTCCTCAAATTTACCTTTTCTTCTTTTTCATCAATGCAATACTATCATGGTCGTCACCTCCTTCAACCATGTAGTCCAATCACACTTTTGCTGCACACCTTGATCATTCGTTTTTCCTTAATCGTCATATCCCGTAGTCTTGACTATTCAAAGGGATCCTTTTCGACCCCAATATTCATAGTCTCCATTGGCAATGCCAGCCTGTAATTACTAAAAATTTCTAGTGCATAAGTCCAGTTCGGGTCTCGCTTTTGTCTATCCACACGGTATCTTTTATGACCACCAGGCCCATCTCACTTTACTAAGCGGAGCGTCCATTATCACGCAGGACTTACTATATTTCAACCATTCCTTGATTCCATTCTGCTTGCCATGCTCGGGATCCTATTGGTTTCAGTCTTTCAAACCAGGAAAAATTTTCACACCCACCACGATGCTACAGGATCACTCATTGACTTGCTCGTGTGGGTCTCATCACAAACCCACCCTGATCACACAACAGGGGTCATCTACGATAACGACGTAGGCATATAACGAACACTCGACTTTCACCAACATCTCCAAGGCACTTCGGTACTTCTCATTCAGGGCATCTCATTATGCGACTCAATTCTTGGGCTTTATCTACTCTCCGCTTTTCTCAAATAGCTAATTTCTTTTCATGATATTCTGCAACCCACTTTGGTTCAGGGCATTATCTTCTCTTCTCAGACTTGCCCTTTTCAAGGCTACTTGTGTGCCAATTCTCTCATATGCGGGACTTCGTCATTTACTTTAATAGCTCTATAATCGAGAGTAACCTCAGGCTCGCATTTCCTTAGCCAAAAGCACTAACCAACTACCAAATAAATTCCGGTCCCGTCATACTTCTTTTGTCAACTTGGTCCTCTGTTGACGTCTGTTATAGCGCACGCCACATTGAGTGGAACTACCTTTCTCGTTCCACAGTTGTAATTCTTAATTCAAGTAGTCATCGAACTACTGCTTACGGATTCTTTTGGTCACAACTTAATTTGCACCCATTCTATTATACTAGGAGTGCTTCAAGTTCAATCCCATCATCACCAATCCACCTGGTGTCGCTTGGGCAAAACGTTCATTTCATTTTCCTTAGACGATCTACTTCTCATCACTAAGAATTCCTCCACTTAAATGTCCAAACACCACAAACGACCAACAGCTCAAAATCAGGTACTTAGAATCTATATAGAGTACTCTTCTTGGTCGTTATTCATACTGGATCGCCATTCTTATATCGGATTGAGCCTTCATTCATCATCGGTGCTTTAATCACCAAACTCAAGTTCTATTCGCGTCCAACATCCCATAATCGTCATTTGCTTACTTGCAAATCACGTATTTCATGGGCCCTTGTAATACCAACATCCATATACTATGGGCGACCATCATTTCTAAGATTAAATACTTAAACTTCAAGTTAATGTAACATCTCCCTTATCGCCACTCGTAATAAGTCAAAGTCATGTAATTTCATCGACCCATAAGCCAGTGTTACCATCTGCCTCATTGTGAGTCTCATCCAATCATCTGAAACTCTTAGTAAAGATCCCATCTAAACCATCGAAATCTGACACAATTCAAGCCTATGACCTTCGACATCGAGCCTTCGCAATTTCGTATCCACAATATGTTTCTCATGGTTATCTATCAGAATTCCCGATTCAAGCCTATCGGCATGTTGTCGTCACGAGTCCTTATACCCTTTCGCTTTCATGGTCAATCTTTACATCTCAGGTTTTTCCAAACCTGTCAAAAGTCATTATGACTCGAGGTCACTTATCGGTGTTCAATCCGTGTACTCCACTTCTGTTATTATTCAATTCACCTCAAAGTCATCCTCGGAGAATTCGACCAGCTCTACGCCCCATTATTCCCTCATTTCATCTTCTCAGGATTTCTCTATATCAATTGGAGTTGTTATTAGAATCCATATCACAAACATCCCAGCGACTATCCATCGAGTTCTCACAATTCAAGCCTAAACCTTTTTCTTTCAAGTTTATCGTCTAATTTATCTCTTGATCACTAAGTTACTCCTCAAGTTGGGTATTGACAATTCAAGATCACTATTATATAATTCCACTAGTCATTCACTAATATTCGAATTATATAAGCCTCAAGCATAAACATCTATATGAATCCATGCTTAAAGTTTCTTAGCCTTCGCTACTTCCTTATGAACCTTAATCATACTTTTGCACCGGCCATCAGCCAACTCTGGCAACTAAGACCATCGATATGATTTCGGGTTTAAGCCTATGGAATCCACAGATGCTGTCCTTCATGATCACATCGCCTTCACCATCCAATTCATCGGCGGGCTCTCTTTGCAGCCAAAATTGTCGCGACCTAAAAATTAGGGAATTCTCAGGCTAATGGACTACTAGATTAATTAAATGAGTTAACTACCTAGCCCGAGCTCTCCCAAGCTCTAACAATTCGCACCTTAAGTTTATTGTGCAAGTGATTTAAATTGGAGCCGCCACTAATCTTTTTTGATAGTAGACTAGCACCTAAATAAAGTATCGGGAGAATACCTTATTTTCTGCTAACTAGAGATTCAAATTCGGGGACTTGATTATGTTAATTTTTAATTAACACCCTTTCGGTACCATTCTTATGAAAATTTCTTGAACTGGCAAATTCAATGATTTCTTTGAAAATAGAAGTGAAATTTAATATTTTTTTTTGGATTTTTCTTGATTAATGAATAAAATGCAAATGCGACTACATGAGTGCAATTATGACATGAACCTATATGATGCATGCATTCTAAACTATATGACAAGCATGATGTCTGAAAAATTTTAAGTTAAATGCACCAAATAGGATTCTAGTTGAGGCAAAATAACACGAATAAAAAAAGCATGTACATTTTCAAAAAAAACAAGTGAGATGAATGAGTTTTAATGCCACACAAAACATGAGTTAAAATTTAAAAGTCAGACATGCAAAGGATGCAAATCTACCAATGACGTGAATAAAAGCATGAATGACATGGTAAATATGCCCATTCCTATGAAAATGCAAAAATGATGACAGGTAACAAAGCATGGATATACCCTATATGGAAAGATGCACTCGATGAA
>JAGVVM010004552.1:0-11442 GCA_019149425.1 Psidium friedrichsthalianum | reverse complement strand
GGCTGCGTATGGCTAGGAGATTCCTAGCGGATGCGCTTAGTATGGCGAGCTACCTGATGAATAGATCTCCATCGACTCCGATTGAATATCGGACTCCCGAAGAAGTGTGGTCAGGTAACGTTGCTGATTATTCTGTTCTTAGAATATTTGGTTGCCCATGTTATGTTCGAGTTAGTGATGGTAAGCTCGATGGAAGGGTAAGAAAGTGCATGTTCCTAGGCTATGCACAAGGTGAACGCAGTTATCGGTTGTGGTGCCCGGAATTAAATTCACTGTTATCAGCAGAGAAGTTACATTTGACGAGTCTTCAAAACTTCTGGCTAGGAGTGATTATTGTAGTGTTCATACGGATCTAGACGGTGTTCAGCTTGAGGTGGAGTTGCAACCAGAAACTCCTAAGGTAGCGGATATTAGCGCAGTAATCGATACAGATGGTGTTTGTAGCGAGGTGGAGCTTGTAGAGCCAACAGTTGCCGTAATTGCTGATATTGACAAGGTACGTGTTCGATCTCCTGACAGATATGGATGCAACAATGGTTTTGTTTTATCTGTGGTAGAGGAGGTTATGTCAGACAGTCCTTGTGAAGCAGTTAAAGGTGCATGTGCAGTTGGTGTTCTGATGCGGTCCTCGATTATAGCGAAGTTCAAGCGCGGCTTGGACTTGGATGATATCTGTGGCGGTTGAGCCCATTGGGGCTGTTGGGAGAGTAGTAGCAAAATTTGATTTATTAGCGAAGCGATTGTGACTTGACTCAACGTCGAGCCAAGGTGGAGATTGTTGAAAATATGTCTCGAATTTGAGCCCGAAGCGAAAATTCGAATATTTCAAATTGGATATTTCTTGTTTTGATTAATATCATGTTGGTTTAAGAAAGTCCGAAATTTGAATATTTGTGGATACCAATAACTATGCACTATGGAAACATATATCCTGTTCGGTGATATGCGAAGTTGGAGAATATCTACTTTCCTAGTGATAGCTGGAGCCTACGTTTGTTTGAAGCTGGAAAATCCAATAAGGATTTTGGATTTTGACTTGGTCAAAGAAAATAAACAAAAGGGAAAAGTGTGGGTTTTCTTCCTTGACAAGTCAAACGAGGACTTCATGCATATATATAATATTGTACTCAAGGGTTGGAGTGTGAGCCTTGCAGATGTGATGCAAGTGATGCCATGAGTGCTTAAAGGAAAGTGCTGTTACTGTGCAAAGGCTTTACTCGTGATATCAAGTCCAGGAGAAGTCTGAAGTGCCGTTGTTATGCGAGTGCTTGACGTGGATTTCTCCGGAAGAATTACATCAATAACTTTTGTGTTCTAGTCGAGAAATTCTTGTGGTAAGAATTTATGTACAATTCTTTTTGTGAGATTGAGAGATTATTTCGCGAGGAATTGTGGGGCTAAATACTTGTGGGTTATTTGATGTAATTGGGGCTTGGGAAACACTGAGAGTGTTTGAGTGACTCGAGTGATTTGTAATCTCCGTGTATCGCTTGATCTATAGTGGAATTCGTTGCTGCTCTCCCCGTGGACGTAGGTCTCTACGACCGAACCACGTAAATCTGGTGTCCGATTATTTTCTTGTTCTGTCTATTTTTTTCGTTCGATCGCTTGTTCCGCGCAACAATTGGAGTGACTTCAAGCTCCTCAAGTTGCATATTTCATGTGGAATGGAACCAGAAAGGGTATTATTTGAAATGACTAATTCGGTTAAGTTACCCAATTTCCAAGAGAAGCGGGGATTGGACCGGTCAAATCATTTTGGAATAGGTTAAGAACAGATAAACTGGCCAAGTTTCTAATGGAAAGAGGAATTGAGCCGGTGAAACTGTTGGATGACAAATCAAGTTCAATAAGAGAAGTGAGCCTCCCGATTTCTGAAGGTATGGATCCCGAAAGTCCATTTTGCCACAACAAAAGAGACTTCAAATTCCTCAAGTCAGTTATCTCTCTTGGAATGGAACCAAAGAAGTTATTTCGCGAAATGCTGAATTCGGTTAAATTGCCTAATTTTCCAAGAGAAGTAGGAATGGGCCCTGAAAGTTGATTTTTCCATAGATAAAGATAAATGAGGCTGCTCAAGTTCCCTAGTGAAGTTGGGATAGGACCAGTGAAATTGTTTCTGGAAAAATCAAGTTTCAGAAGAGAATTCAACAGACCAATCTCCTGGGGGATGTGTCCACTCAGGTTGTTTGCACATAGGGACAAAGAATGAAGACTCTCTAGCATACCTATACTTGGAGGGATGTCCCCGGACAGTTCATTGCCACAAAGATCTAGAGAGTTGAGTTTAGAAAGGTTACCGATACTTGAGGGAATGGAGCCGTAGAATGAGTTGCTGCCAAGTCCAAGCTAACCACATTGGTTAAGCTCGAGAAGTCAAGGCCGTCTAGGGTTCCTTTCAAACCAAGATAGGAAAGATTTATATGGGTAAGGGGTCCGTAGTCATCGCAAGTGACACCGGTAAAGCAGCAAGGATTGTTGCCGTGCCATGAAGAGAGGAGAGATTGGCTATGGTTGTCAAGAGTGGATTTCCAATTCAGGAGAGCCTCTGCTTCATCCTTATTCTTGGTCACGTTAGTCGAGAAACGAGAAGAGGGGGAAGCAGAAATGTCTGCAGCATGAAATGAAGTGGTGCCAATTAAAAAGAGAGAGAAAAAGAAGAAGAAGACGCCTAAAGGAGGCTGGTTGGACAGCAGTGAGGAGGAAACCATGACTTTGGACCGGAAGGTTGGTTTTCGGAAGGTGAGATGGTGAAGGTCTTACATACCTTTAACAAGGTTGCTGACATATTTATAGATGCTAGGGTGATTCCTGAAGCCCTAGTCAAGGTCAACGTCCGTAAATGGGACCTCCTTATTTTGCCTTATGGTGCAGAAAAGCCATTATTAAGAAATAATGGAACTTTGAGGTCAGTTTCTTCTCTGTTGTTTCCAACAACTCTGTTGATTATCTTCGTGGACAGACTAAAGAAACAGATCATGTTTCAACGGAAGGTACTCACATATTCAAAAAGTACTCAGCCCCAACGGAATTAAAACTTTCAAATAAGGCAGTTAAGCTTTAGAACTTGTCAAATTGGTACAATTGAGCAATTTCATTATTCCAATCCAATTTGAGTAACAAAAAATAACCAACCCTCTACTGTGCCATGTAAGACCTCTGGCATTCACGTTAGCAATTTTCCTGTAAAATTGGACAGATGGACTCAATTAGCAAAATTGAAACATTTAAGATTGAATTAGTTAAAGTGTAATAGATTTAAGACTTTTTGGACAATTTTTCTTGGCAATTCTCTAGATTCCGTGGAGACTCCTTTGATCAAAGGACTTAGCAAAACCCGAGCTAATGAACTAATGATAGGACTCTCTCAATCATGTGAGGGTTCTTGCGATTGCTCAACCACATGGAAATATTTAAACTGTTTCGTCCCTTCTGCAAAACCTTCTTTTATGTGAGGTCTCTTGTGAATGCTAAAAATTTTCATCCTTTTTCCACACCACCCTCCACTGTTTTCTTGTATAATCATCATGAGCACATTTGAAGTAGGTTAGTACTCGTTCAAAGTCTGTTATCTTGTGCATTAATGGACTCTTGAATCGGTTTTATCTACCCAAATTTGTGCCCTTCGACAACCCCATAAAGCCAATTCTCTGCACTTTGCCAAGGCGCACTGGATCGATGAAGCTAGCATGCAGCCGCGCGATCACTCTGTTGCTTGCGTCGAGGGCATGAGCGAGGGTCATTGGCCCTTGCCGCGTGAAGTAGCGGGAGGCAGCGGATCCCTTTGAACCCGACCCACTCCACTTTGGCGCTTCTCTCAGTTGATCAGTAGCTCAAATTATTCTTTTTGTACCTTTTTAAATCCAAATTTTTCCTCTGTTATATCTGAGATGGCAACCACGTCCACGTCTTCGAAAAATATTAAAAAAAGAACCACATGAGCATTTTCTATCACTCAAATTAGATGGAATTAACAAAAGTACTCAGGTTACAATAATTTAGCAAGTTTTAAGACTTAGTTGCTCCACTTGAAAATTTTAAGACTCGATACACTGTTGCGATAAGTTTCAGGGCTTCTGGTTTTTTACTATCTTTAAAACGCTCATGGATGTAGGAAAAAGAAATCCTCATAAACAACAAAATCAACATCAGCTTTATCTTTCCTTTGCCCCAGTTTTCTATAAACTTTGTTCTAGTGTGCCCCCCCCCCCCTCCCCCCTCTCTCTCTCTTCCAATCAATTTGTCTTAATCCTATGGAGGGCCTTGACCATGAAGACCTTAACCTTTCTCACCTTCTTTGCAATTCCTCCATTTTTTAAGCAATCATTTTCCTTTTTTCCTTTCTTTTGTGAACATCTTAGTTCTTGAGTTACTTTTTCAATCCTCGTGAGATTGGTTCGTCGGGAGTCATGGATTCTCACCGTGTTGCACATGATGGGCCAGAATAAGGATATGTCCCACTCGAAACTTTAACAAGATTCATGATTATACCTATTGATGGAACATCATCCTTCCCGAAGCCCCGGTCATCAATGTCTGCAAATGGTTGAAACATAAAATATTTTCCTCTTTCAATTAGTTTGATTGGGAAATTTAATTCAGACCATACAAAACAAAAATTAAGAAAGCGTGGGACCTCCTCGACCATGGGCGAGGGTCGGCCAGCCCTCACTAGACTTGATAGAAAAAAAAAAGTAAAAGAAAGAAAGAAAGAAAAAGAGAAAATTATTGAGAAATTAAACTTTTTAATAAAAATATTTAAAATTATCTAAACGTCAATATTGGCCGTGCCACGTAGAACGTCCGTCATCCACATCAGCATATCTAGGTAAATTTGGTCAGATTGACCCAATTGGCAAAGTGTCAAAAATTTTAAGACTCAATTGGTAAAATTGAAAGGTTTAGAACTAAATTGATCAAAATATAATATGTTTATAACTTTTTGAATAATTTTCCCGAACAATTCTCTAGATTTCATCAAGACTCCTCTGATCAAAGGACATAGCAAGAAACCCGAGCTCATGAACTCATGATAGGACTCTCTCAGTCTTTGGTTCATGCGAGGGTTCTTGCAATGCTCAACCACATGGAAAATTTTCAATTCGATGTTTCTTTCCTCCTGCAAAATCTTCTTTCACGTGTGGTTTCTTGTGAATGCTAATTTTTTTTTATATCTTTTTCCACACCACCCTCCATTTTTTTTTTCTTTTATGATCATCATGAAACAAAATTTAAGTTGATTAGCACTCGTTTATAGCCTATTATTTTTTTTGTGCATTAATTCACTCTTGAATCAGTTTTGTGTATCCAAATTTGTGTCTCCGACAATCTCATCAAGCCAATTCTCCGCACTTTGCCAAGACGCATTGGATTGATGAAGCCAGCAAGCGACCACGAGATCCCACGGTTGTTTTGCATCGAGGGCACAAGCAAGGGCTATGCAAATTAGCGGGAGGTGGCGCATCCCTTTGAACCTAAACCACACCCCCTCTGGCACTTGTCTTGCTCGATTAGCAGCTCAGTTCTTCTTTTTGTACATTTTAGATTATAGCTTTTCTTCTTTTGTAAATCCAAAATTTTTCTCTGACGTAACAACCGCATCCGCATCTTCAAAGAATACAAAAAATGCCACATGAGCATTTTTCTGTTACTCAAATTGAATGGAGTTAAAAAAAAAAAAAAGGTACTCAGGTTACACTAATTTAACAAATTGTAGGACTTAGTTACTCCATTTAAAAATTTTAAGACTCCTGATTTTTCACAATCTTTAATTCACTTCACTGGTGTGGGTCTTCCTCTTTTTTTGCTCAACAAGTCTTCACCCCTACAACACTGATGGATGTAGGAACACATGAAATCCTCATAAACAACAAAATCAACATCAGCTTTATTTTTCTTTTGCACCAGTTTTCTACAAAATTCATTTTTGTATGATTCTCTCTCTCTCTCTCTCTCTCTCTCTCTTCCAATCAATTTATCTCAATCGTGTGGAGGGCCTTGGCCATGAAGACCTTCACTTTGTCACCTTTTTTTTCTTTACAATTCCTTTATTTTTTAAGTTCTTGACTTGCTTTTTCGGTCCTCATGAGCTTAGTTCCTCGGGAGTCATGGATTCTCACCGTGTTGCACATGAATATGATGGGCCATAATAAGGTTATGTCCCACTCCAAAATTTAACAAGAATGATGACAATAGATGGAACACAATCATTCCTGAAGCCCGGTCAAGGTCAATGTCCGCAAATGGTTGCAACATAAAATCTTTTCCTCTTTCAATCAGCTTGATTGGGAGATTTAATTCAGACCATTCCAAACAAAAATTAGAAAGCGCAGGACCTCCTTGACCACGGGCAAGGGTCAGCCAGCCCTTGCTGGACTTGATAGGGGAAAAAAAAAGTGAAAGAAAGAAAGAAAAAGAGAAAATTAAAGAAAAAAATTATTGAGAAACTCAATTTTTTAATAAAAGAAATTTAAAATTATCCGTGTTAGCACCTGTCATGCCATGTAGGTCATATTCAATGTCCACTTCGAAAATTAACTCATTTGACACAAATCATCCCCCCTCCTCTTTTCTTAGGCAGTCTATATAGAAATCTTAAGGTATTTCAAGTTCAAACTCTTCAAAAAAAATTAAGTCAATCCCTCTACACCATTATAACAGCAAAAGTGCAACAAAAATTTTAAACCATTGCAAAAAATGCAATCAAGTCGTAATTATTTTGATTGGGCCAATCAAGTCATCGACCTTAGAAAAAAGTAAAATCAAGTCTTTTTACATGGTGAAAGCCGAAACTTGCTCAAATAGCACTTGAAGCTTATGCAGCAACCTTAAATTACACTTCATAATATAGGTTTAGCACGTTATTGCACTTTGCTATGAAGATTTATGACTTGATTACACCAACTACAAGTTTTAAGGCTCAATTATACTTTTACAATTTCATAAGACCTTATTTTAGTTTTCGAATGGTTCAACACTTGATTACAGTTCATACATAAGATGAAGACTTTTGGTGTAATTTCCTCCAAAACATGACCATGGCATTTTTCATAAAGCACAAACATAGCAGGCCAAAGCATGGCGTTGTATTGTAGGGAAGGGGGTAATCCGCTAAAACAAGCTATCAATTATGACCAATTGATGTGCATGAGAACAAACACATCGTTGGATCAAATTTAAATTTTCTCCTTGCCACTGGGAAAGAATTTCTTCTTCAGTTCAAGCTCATTCCAAAATACTTCAATTGTTAAATGCAAGAAGTAGGCCATTTAGGCAGCTTTTTGCTCAATTTTGCACGGAGTGAAATTCTCATCAGTATGTGTCAAGGGAATAGCCCCTTGTCCTTTGATTTCCATCTGATGCTCACAACGAGCACAAGTACCCACTTTAACTCCTATTTAAATTGATTGAACATCTTTCATACAAAATCATAAGAAGATGTGACAATTTTTTCGAGGAAATCCTCAAAAAAAAAAAATACACATTGTTCCATCTTTTCTATCAAACCGATCATAACCACTACCTACATTCCAAGAAACTATGCACCACAAATAGGAACTAATAAAGAAAGCTGCAATGCAGACATCACGATTGCTTTTGGAAAAAAAATTGTTGAGAAGGAACAAAAATATCAAAATATTCATAAAATAACTTGAAGTTCCAATTAATACGAATCATAGTGAGCCTAAATAAAAGATAAAGGCTCAGCAAAATTACTTATTTTTCGAGACATCACTATAAATTCTATTCGTACACGTTCGGATCACCAACTCATACTAGATCCAATTGCATTTTATTGGAATTGAGAAGATAGTCCAAATGAATTTGACTTTTCTTTTTTTGCTACTGAAGTAACTCTCATTGACTAGTGCCATTTAGATGTAACCTTGTAGGAGTAATTCATCTAATTGGTTAGGTCTACATTACAAACTCATCGAAATATCGAATTCACTAATGTGGCATGTGAACAACCTTATTAAGATTAGGATGACCAAAGTTGGGTCCTTAATTTGCAAAAGACAAATTTTAGTGTGCAAGTGTTGGGGCTAACAATGCAACCTAGAGGAGGCTAAATAGGTTGTTTGAGAACCTTGGAAAACATTTATAGAATAACAAGTTCAACTTCAAACATCAGGTTAAACATTTGCAGAGACATTATAGAGATTAGGTTAGCAGATGTTTGAAATATCGTGAGCTGATTGTGTGCATAAGTGTATAAAGATTACAAGAAACCAAAGCACATAGCAATATATAGTGGTTCGGCTTTATCTCTAAGCTTACATCCACTTTCAAGACTAACAACCACAAGGCTGGAATTCACTAGTAATCTTTAAGACAAGTAATAAATGGCAAGTACCACGTTTCTAATAGATCACACTATCAAAACTCACGTCTTGCTCTCACTATTGTATTCTTGATCTTTCACAAAATTATAGCACAAAAAGATCACTAGAGAAGATCGTTCAATAGAACAAAGAAACAATGAGAGAAAAAGTGGCTCATAGCAACTATATACATTTACATTGTCACGCCCCGAACCCCCGAGCCACGCGACATCCCTGTCATACCTGTACGATCGCTTAGTTAATAACCACGATGGCCCAGGAAACTTATTATAACCAAACGACCTCAGAGTTTCTTAGGCAATGGAAATGAGCTCCTTCAATTTCAAACATAGAAAAAGGATAGAAAGAGAGACAGACCAATTAATTTACCAAACCACACTTTATATTACATGCCCTTTTTATATAACTGTTAGGATGACATCATGTACACAGTTCTAAACTTTCGTCATCTCATTACAACCCATTGCTTGACCTTTACGACAAAAGGCTTTAGGTCAACAAGATTCTCAACTTCAATAGCGAGTAAACCACACAAATTTCTTCCAAGGGGCTTCTGTCTCAACCCTACTCATCATCATCCGTCCCACTATTTGGTCTAGGGAAAGACTGAGTCTCTGGATCAATTCCCTTGGAGATCCCCTGTCTTACTCGTATTACATTCACTGCTGGGAACGGGGGTCTGAAAAATAAGGAAAATCACCTATGAGAACAAATCTCAGCAAACTAACCTCTAAATCCTTTCTCAGAATACCAAATACCCTTAGACCCAACTCCATGCTTCATCTAGGCTCCAAACCACAGAGTCAGATTTTAAATCGGAGGGCCAAGAAAGATCAAGCGTAAGCTCAATGGGAAACTTGCCATAAATGGCCATTTAAAAAAAAATAGCTTAGGTCTAATCCAAGACCATAAAACCATAATATCACATAAAATAGCCAATCAAAGGCTCGCCACAACTGGCCAAGTTATAAGACAAATGAGTCTAATCCATGACAATCAATGCAAATCATATGCATGCACGCTCAATTTTGAGCCTCGGCTTAATAGCCAATTTGACCCCGTGTCATTTAGGCGCATCAGGTCCGACCCACGTTATAGACGCCCCAAGTCTATGCCTCAACCCACGTATGGGACGCCTTAGGTTGGCACCTTATCGCTCCAGCTAACCCGCATCAAACGCATTAGGGTGCACAAGGCTACGTTTTGTCGCACTTTTGAAGCTACATTTTTAAGCCTTATGGCTACATATTACGCTAATGGCTGTAGTATTTTACAGCTAAGTGACTTCATGGTTACATATTACTTCAAGTCACCATGATATGACAATTCACACACTTTCACACCGCGAAATCAATCGCACTAGCCCTTTAGGCTAATAAATCTTGAAATTCATTTACACAAATCATCGGCTAAATACGTTAGGTCACATTTCAAATACGAGTCCGAAATATTCAATCCACCGTATCCGACCAAATAGCCAAACCAATCAACTCATTTTACGACCCAAATGTCGCACTTGCCTTGAAGGCCAATAAAATCCTTAATATCATTTGGACGAGAGAATCGTCGGCCAAATAATGTTAGGGCACAGCTTCAAATGTACGAGTCCAAATATTCATATCCACATATCACGATATTTTGCAAATGTCCCAAATCGATCAACAATTTTACAAAAACCCCAAATGTCGTATCATCTTTTAGGCATATAAAATTCTTTAAATCATTGAATTTGGACAGAAATCAGTCGGAGCCAAGTACGTTTAGGCCCATATTTCCAAATATGCAGTCTAAATATTCGCGAATCACATGCGTCGACATACAATGGCCAAGCCAATCAATCTGTTTATCATGGGCTCAATTTTGTATAATAAAAGTTCTACATTTCTCACGTGTAGGAACACAAAATGACCAAATAATTAAGTTTCAAGTATAACATGAATAATCTTAGAGATGTATTTGCAATACGACCACAGCGCACCCAAATTTGACAATAGTAAATAGATAATCATAAAGGTATTGCTCGGACTCGGTTTTGCATAAAATTGCTCAAAATATATTTTTCAGGTATTTGAACTACACGATACCCACAAAACGTGTCATTTCAAGCTCCAATTAAATTTGGGCAGCACATGAAACAGTGTTCAGAGATTTTGTGAACCCCCCGGTGTTTTCAAAATACTATTTGGCCCGTTTTAGCTCTAATATCTCAAAAAATTCATTTTTTCCGGCTACCTGAACCTCAGCGACCCACATCAACCACACCAACAGCATATATTCAGCGAAAAATAGCAACAGACCAAGCCCAAATAATATACCACAGCCCGCCATAGAATCGATTTGCACAAATACGCCAATTCGGTAATTTTTTCTTAACACGATTTTTTTTTTTTTTTTTTTGTTTTTTTTTTAGTCCCCATCGAATCGGACCTAGAGCTAGTCTGCTATGAACCAGTTACAATATTTCTAATCACGAGAAATAGGTTTAAGCCCTACATCAATTGAGCCTGACATGAAAAACTGAGAGAAAATGCGGATGGAAATGGCAGCGTGCACGGCAGCTGGGAGGGGTGACCAACAAAAAAACGACGGCTGGCGGCGGAATCCAGCACAAAAACCCAAGGAAATCAAAGCTGTTCAAGGGATGAATGGGGTGGTTCCTCGAGCTGAGAAATCAATATTTGTACAGTGAAAAAGGAGTAGTAGTTCTAGGAGTCTCTTGTGAGTTAAACCACTATATCAACATGAGCTATAGCAGCGTCAAAATTTGGGTAACATGAAGTTCGTTACGACATGAAACGGAAAAAAACAAATTTGAGAAGCGCCAAACTGAACTCACAGACTAAATGATTCAAGTTTGGTGAATTACCTCGGATAAGACTACGACATGATCCAAATAATCATGAAAATCCAAACCGTCGAAATTTCCATCGGTGGCGAAATGTAAATTAGTGGGAGGCGAAATACTGAAGCTCTGGCGCTATTTCTTCAGATGACTAGTACAAGAACAAGATGATTTGCACTTAGTCTGTAAAGATAGTTGGAAAGTTAATATGAAGAATTGATGCTACGAACAACCTATTTTCTTTATTGGCTGGAA
>JAGVVM010004551.1:0-26747 GCA_019149425.1 Psidium friedrichsthalianum | reverse complement strand
CCAAAAGTTGCACCTATCAGATTGTATTTCTTTGTACGGTAAGTAGAATCAAATACTACAACATCTCCAAAAGCTTCATAATCTAGCTTGCATACATCATTAAACCAAAAAAAAAAAAAAAAAACAAAGGGTTAGTCGTTGGTTCTCATCCAATTGAAAAGTATAAGAAAAATTGCTTATATATGATTGTAAGCAATTAAAATGATTAATGAGTCTTTGACAATCACTTGCATTAGTCAGGCCCCTTCTCTTTGATTAGTAGTAATTTTCACAATCATAAGAAATAAAGCCAACATTCTCTTGTCCCCTCGCTTCACTACTAAGGTATTAATATGCTTTCGTGACCTTTATACCAGCCCTAGCCAAAGAATTCAAAGTACTATTATCACTATCTGTTATGTGCTAATATGACCGTATGAGTTGTTTTTGTTTATAATCAATGAATGGATGATTATGAACTTCCTCAAACTTGGTAACTACCCAAACTTTATCTTTGATTTTGAATTTAATGCAAGCTTTACATTTGGTTCTTTTCACGATCCTATAAACATCTCTTTATTTATGAGGTAGAATTGATGGAGAGTATCCTTCACAATTACACAAAAAGTGCATATTCGCAATATTCCTTTGTTATTATATGATTTTTTTTTCTTCTTCGCACTCCAAATTCCTTGCAAATTGCATATGCATTGTATGTATTATAAGCTTTGTCCTTATTAGCAAATGTCATGCCAATTCTAAGTTTAAATTCTTTATCAACGTTATGCACGATGATATCATCCTCTATAGTATCTACAATTTTTTTTAAAAAAATCTAATCATTTTAAGAAGAAAGCTAAACTCTAAACAAACTTAAAATCTAAAGAGATAAGTCATACCTATTTTTCTTGAGAAAAAATTGAATTAGCTACTGAGGACTAAAAATTATCTGTTGAATAATAGTAAAAATGTATATCAGTGTAAAATTTTTTGTATATCCATACTTTATTTCAGTTATGATATATCAAGAGTGGGTTTCGTGAAAACAATATACGTAAAATAGTATTTGCATCTTATAAACACGTGCTTCTAAACCAATATAACAGTGATTACCTCAACGTTGCTGCCTTTTCGAAACTGAATCAAAAGAAAAGGTTGAGGTAAGGCGAGTTAAAGTGAGTAACAATTTTAAGGCTTGTATGGTTTAGTGTTTGGAAGAGGTTTTGGGGCTCTAAAGGCTACGTTTGGAAAGGCTATAGGAGAGAGCCTTTGAGAAAATGTAAATGCCTTTAGTCTAAAGAAATTTGGTGAAATACAAAAACTGTTTGGTAAATTGTAATTAAAAAATGCCTTGAAAAGAAAATTTGGGAAAATGCTATTTGGTAAACATAAATTCCCAAATGCCTTTAGCCGAATATTTTAATATTTTTAATGATTTTTTAATTTTAATTTTTTCTTTTCTTTTTCCTTTTTTTCCCCTTCCTCAATCCTTCCCCTACCTCCAGCCAATTCGGCGATTGGCGCCGGCTGAGCCTCGCCCAACCATGGCGGGGCTTGACCTTGCCATCGTCACCTTGCTCGGCAATGGCGAGGTCGCACCTCGCCATGGCCGTGTGAGGGTCGACCTCGCAAGCCCAAATCTGGGCTTGCCAGGTTAACCCTCACTATCACCGCCTCACCATCATTGTCTCGCCATGGCCGATCGAGGTCGAGCCCTGGCAAACCTAGATCTGGGTTTGTGAGGGCTCGACCTCGCCGTTGGAGCTTTGCTTTGGTCTGAGCTTGTGAGGTCGACCCTTACTCGACCATGGCAATGCAGCGACCTCCCTGTCAGAGCCTCGCTATGGCTAGCTGAGGTCAAGCCCTCATAAGCCCAGATCTAGAGAGGCGGGACGCATTGGGATCAGATGGAGAATCGCGGCAAAGGGTTGGAGAGGGGGCTTAATGCGGCGGTGTGGTTCGGCGGTGGTGTCCTCGACGGCATCCTCAGCGACGCTTGTAGCGGTGGTCCGACGGAGCTTAAAGAGAAGGGAGCAGCAATGCAGCCAAAGAGGGAAGGAAGAAGTGAAGACAAGGGTAAACATGGAATTATGAAAATTGAGTGAGGGTAATATTGAAAATTCAAAAAAATCACTAAATTTGGTTTCTATTACATGCCAAAAATGGGGGGTTTTTCTTTTCAATTTAGGATTTTTTTTAAAAAATATTTACCAAAATAGGTTGAAATTTTTTTTTTTTACCATTTTAGGTCCCGGGCGACATTTAGAATGCTGCTCGGGCCTCGTGCGGCAGTCCGAATGTCGTGTGGGCCTGGGCGGCATTCAAATTGCCGCTCGCGCTAGGCCGTGCGGCTCTGTTAATGCCGCACGGGCCTATGCGGCTTTAAAAGTGCCGCACGGGCCCGTCCGACTTTATAACAGGTGCGTGGGCCCAAGTCCCACAGGCCCTAATTTTTTTTTTCATTTTTCATATGGTTTTAATTATATTTATATTTATATAACCTTTTACATATAATTTCTCCCTATTAAGCTTATTTTTATAACATAATTATGAATAATTAATTGAAAATTTTATTAAAATGCATGCAATTAATTTAATTAGTATGTAAATAATTAATAAAAATTTAAATAAATAATTCACCTTAATAAATTATTTATTTATTTACATACTAAATAAATTATATTAATTGAAAATTTTATCATAATAAGTTAATTATTTTTTGAAAAATTTATTATAACAAATTTTTTTTTTATTAATTATTACTAAATAAACTAATTACACATATATTAATAAAATTTCGTATTTTTGTTAATATTTTTTTTAATTTCATGTTTTCTTACTTGTTTTTATAATTTTATATTTATATAACTTTGTAAATATAATTTTTTCCTTTTCAAGCATTTTTTAAACATAATTATCAATAATTAATTAGAAATTTTATTAAAAGGTATGTGATTAATTTTTTAATATGTAAATAATAAAAATTTAAATAAAAAATTTATCTTAATAAATTAATTTTTTATTTGCAAACAAAATAAATTATATTAATTGAAAATTTCATCCATATAAATTAATTATTTTTTATTAATTATTTACATACTAAATTAATTACATACATATCAATAAAATTTTAAATTAATTATTGATAATTATGTTATAAAATATGCTTCAAAAGGAAAAAAAATTATATTTAAAAATTTATATAAATAAAAAATTATAAAAAAATGGAAAAAAATAAGAAATTAAAAAAGTAGTAACAAAAATAAGAAATTTTATTAATATAAGCGTAATTATTTTATTTAGTATTTAAATAATTATTGAAAATAATTAATTTATTAGGATAATTTTTTCGAAAAATAATTAACTTATTAAGATAAAATGTTCAATTAATAAAATTTATTTATTATGTAAATAAATAAATAATTATTATATTAAATTTTTATTAATTATTTAATAATAAATAAATTAATTACATACTTATTAATAAAATTTTAAAATAATTATTGATAATTATGTTGTAAAAATAAGCTTCAAAAGGAAAAAAATTATATTTAGAAAGTTATATAAATATAAAATTATAAAAATAAGTAAGAAAATACGAAATTAAAAAATATTAACAAACATACGAAATTCTATTAATATATGTGTAATTAGTTTATTTAGTATTTAAATAATTAATAAAAAATTAATGAATTTGTTAAGATACATTTTTCAAAAAATAATTAATTTATAAATATAAAATTTTCAATTATTATAATTTATTTTGTATGCAAATAAGTAATTAATTTATTAAGATAAATTATTGATAATTATGTTATAAAAATAAGCTTCAAAAGGAAAAAAATTATATTTAGAAAGTTATATAAATATAAAATTATAAAAATAAGTAAGAAAATACGAAATTAAAAATATTAACAAAAATACGAAATTTGATTAATAAATGTGTAATTAGTTTATTTAGTATTTAAATAATTAATAAAAAAATTAATGAATTTGTTAAGATACGTTTTCCAAAAAATAATTAATTTATAAAGATAAAATTTTCAATTATTATAATTGATTTTGTATGCGTATAAATAATTAATTTATTAAGATAAATTTTTTATTGAAATTTTTATTAATTATTTACATATTAAACAAATTAATTACATACATTGTAATAAAATTTCCAATTAATTATTGATAATTATGTTATAAAAATAAGCTTCAAAAAGAAAAAAAATTATATTTAGAAAGTTATATAAACATAAAATTATAAAAATAAGTAAGGAAATGTGAAATTAAAAAAGTAGTAATAAAATTCAGAATTTTATTAATAAGTATGCAATTAGTTTATTTAGTATTTAAATAGTTAATAAAAAATTAATTAATTTACTAAGATACATTTTCCAAAAATTAATTAATTTATAAAGATAAAATTTTCATTTATTATAATTTATTTTGTATGCAATTAAATAATTAATTTATTAAGATAAATTTTTTATTTAAATTTTCATTAATATTTACATATTAAAAAAATTTATTACATACCTTGTAATAAAATTTCTAATTAATTATTGATAATTATGGTAAAAAAAGCTTCAAATGGAAAAAAAATTATATTTATAAATTTATATAAATAGAAAATTATAAAAAAAGTAAGAAATATGAAATTAAAAAATGTATTAATAGGTATGTAATTAGTTTATTTAGGATTTAAATAATTAATAAAAGTGATTGATTTATTAAAATAAAAAAATTTAAAATTTTTATTAATTATTTTCATACTAAGTAAATTAATTGCATGCATTTTAATTAAATTTTCAATTAATTATTCATAGTTATGTTATAAAAATGAGTTTAATAGGGAGAAATTATATTTAAAAAGTTATATAAATATAATTAAAACCAAATAAAAAATGAAAAAAAAGCATTTTTGGGGCGGTGGGCCTTGGGCCCCAGTAGCACTGAGAAAACCACATGGGCCAGCCCATGCGGCATGAACAGTGCCACGCGGCAGTTTGAATGCCGTCCTGCCCGCGCGGCATTTGGATTGTCGCGCGGGCTTGAGCGGCATTCTTTGTGCCGCTTGGAACCCAAAATGGCAAATATTTTTTTAAAAACTTATTTTGGTAAATATTTTTTTTAAAATCCTAAATTGGAAAAAAACCCTCGAAAATGCTGAAAGCCTTGTGAAGGCTCCACTTTGAATCAAATATGCTTACAAAAAATTTGCCAAACACGAAAATTTTGGCCCAAGGATCTTTGGGTGCCCAAAGTCCATTCCCAAAGTGATTTCCAAACGCAGCCAACGTCCCTTGGCCAACTGCAAATAACATTTGATTCGTTTTTTGCTCAACTTTGGAGAAATGCAATTGCATTTTCAAAGATTCCTAAAGGTTTTTAGCCCAAAGTAACTTTAGAGGTAATTTGAAAAGTTGAGTTTCCGAAATGCAACTAATTATTATTATTATTATTATTATTATTATTATTATTATTATTATTATTATTATTATATTTTTTCTTTTCTCCTTCTTGCACCTCCCTCCACCTGTTGCTCCGTCCTTCACTGACCACGGACCTTGGCAACGGTGGAGCATGACAGGCGGGCTGCCGAGCTCGAGGCTTGGCAACGCGAGCCTCAACCTCGAGCGAGCGAGGCTCACCTCGCCAGATCCAAGGAGGCTCGATCTCGCTTGAGGTCGAGGAGAGGCCAAGCTTAGCTTGTGGTTGGCAACAGGCTGAGAAGGAAAAAAAAGAGAGAGAAAAAAATTAAAGAAAGTAATTAAAATTAAAAATAATATTTATTCAAAAAAATTAAAAATCAAATTATTTACAAAGGTATTTTGTACTAAAGGACATTTACATGAAAGTTATTTTTCAATGCGTTTTTAAAATACATTTTACCAAACACTATTTGCATTTCAAAAATTCCCTTTGGCCCAAAGGTATTTGCATTTTTTCAAGGATATTTTCCCAAAACTAAACCAAACAGGCCATAAGCTTTCAACACAAGAGTAGCAACAATTTAAGCTTACCTATGGGTGATGCTCAATTAATCATCTTGATGGACAACAGTAACGAAGAAGACTGAAGCATAATGAGAGGGCAATGAAGAAGACTGCACTATTATCTTCTGCCTAGCATTCGTACGGCATCAATTCATAAAAAAGAAGGCACAAATATCACAGATTTGCTTAAACACCTGAGGGTTTTCTTCCTAAACAAGAGTAGAGTGGGGATTCTTACTTTCATATAGGAGAGATTTCAGTTGGGAACACATGTCGGCACCATCAACGGAACTTTGAGCGAGGCGGTCACTTCTGGTCTCTTCAAGCGGCGGCTGAGAAGAACAATGGTCCAGTGTGCTCTCTCACTCAATTTTCTCTCGTCTCGCACACTTAAATTTCTATCAATGGTCATGTAAATGAAGAAGTAACATAGCTTGCCCTAAAGAAGAAGAAACGAATTTGAAAAGAGAAGAGAGAGGGGGATGGCATTTAATATTTGCTTATTGCAGACTATGTTCCAAAGCACAAAGGAGAGAGGAAAATATGAGCCGGTTAATTTTTTTTGACGACGTTGGAAGAATTATGGAAAAATTATCAATTTTTTTTAAATCTGTTACAATTGTGCTAATTCAATCTAGTCTTAAACTTTTTACATTTGTGCCAATTCAGTCCTTACAGCCAATCTGGATGGATATTGTTGGCATGATCAATTTTTAATAATATTTTTCAATGTTTTAACTTTATTTGTTATTTCCTTTCTCTCTCTTTTTCCTTGTTCTTCCTCTCGGCTAGCCACCGGTGAGGGCAAGCCTTGCCCAGATCTGGTGAGGCGACACCTTGCTCTTGCCTCTGGTTGATTGCGGGGCTCGATGGCCGGCTGGAAGAAGAAGAAGAAGAAGAGAGAAAGAAAAAAGAAAAAAGGAATAAAAAATTGAAAAAATATTATGGTTTTATTAAAAATTCGCCATATAAGCGTCGCTCGTGCCACATCAGCAATTTTTCGTCCAAAATTGGTCAAAAGGAATGAATTGTCATGAAGGCAAAAAGGTTTAAGACTAAATTGGCATGGATGCAAAAAATTTAGGATTGCATTCACAAATAAGAGGTTTATGACTGAATTGCAAAATTACAATAGTTTTAACTTTTTTTTTGATAATTTTGCCAATAATTACTTGTTAACCCCAAAAATCTTGGGCCAATAGCAAATTACACCTTGATGTTTCACTTCCTAACATTGTGAAATTGGTGATGATGTGCTCCTAGCGTTAGCGTTGTTTCCACCCAAATCTTTCTCACACATCTGACTAATTAGGGGGGATTGGTATGGAATGTTGATCGATCATTAATATCATCTATATGCACGTAAAAACAAAAACATAAAGGGCACATTAAAATTGTATTTTGGAACTATATGTTGATGGCGTAGCTGGCGTTAACTCTAGTTAAACTCTCGCCACAACTTCAGTAATATGCTCCGACATGCAATATGCTTTTGAATTATTATGATGAATTCGACCTCTGTAAAATAGGTCACGTGACACCCTGTGATGGAGCTCCGAGCAAAATTCGTTTGGAGTCAATAGGAGGAGACCCTCCGAGATAGTTGTGCAATCGTATCTTGTCTAATTAAGTATTCTTGTTTCTCCAAGAGGGAAATGAGACAAATTAAAATTTTCAAAATCATATTGTATATTGAGTTACGGTTCAGAGATCATTCTTTTCAAAAGAAAAAGTTCAGGGACATTGAGAAACTTAAGGAACATCTCTCTCATTTTCCCTTTCTCGAAGAAAAGAAGGAGAAGTAAACCCAAATTTTCATTTTTCCATTACGTTGAAAACTTTCTTTCTTTTTTTTTTTTTTCCTTCTTCTTTTGCAAATGTACAAGTGTAGCGTTCCAGAACGTCACCTCGAGGCTTACTCATTACTCACTCTTTTCTTAATCTTTCAGAGTTATGGATGACGCATGCGGAAGACTTAACTAGAAAATCGGATCAAATAGAATGGCCATACTAAAACACAAGTGCATGACAAAAATGATAGAGGCAGGCATGTCAATATAGGACATGTCCTTAATAGGTTTGACTAAATAGATGACTCCAATGACTCAAACCTATCGATAAGTCATTACCATCTCAACTTGTCGTCTAATCCACCTTTTGATCACAATAGTACAACCTCAGGACATGAAAATTAATAAGCCAAAGCAATGATCGGCAAACTTCTTAACTAGAAAGTAGCCTAAGCTACTGTCTATCCGTTAACAATCACAAATACATGCATTTGTAAGTTTTAAACACGTGCATGCCTACCAACAAGTCAGCCACTAGCGCACCTTATCACTCCATCGACCTGTTTTGATACCAAAAGAGGGTGTAGTGCTCCAGAACACTACCTCAAGGCTTATTTATTACTTACTCTTTTCTTAATCTTTCAAGGTTAATGATGGCGCATGTGGAAGGTTTTTGGAAGCTGGAAGGTGGATCGATCATTACATCATTTATATGCACGTGAAAAAAAAATAAAACAATAAAGGGCCCATTACAACTGTATTTTGGAACTATACATGATAAGTTTTAAGATTTGATTACTCCTTATAAAAGTTTTAGGACTCGAATGCACCTTCGTGAAAAGTTTTAGAACTTAATCGCGTTTTTTGATATTTTTAGGACTTATTGCACTTTCATGGTAAGGTTTAGGATTTGCTTCTGAACTGTCTTCTACTTCTTTGTGAGTATGTACTTGTACGACGAATATGGCATCCGTAAAATGGTGTTAACGGTTTAGTTCAATTTAGTTTTTCAAAAAATCGATCCAATTTGACTATATCTTAATTCATCGTGTCTCTTTAGCGAGTGAAATTATTTCCATCAAACTAGTCTAATTTCATTATATCTTGATTCATCACTTTGATTGACTCTGACTCATTATCAAACGAGTAATTCCTTAGAATTATTGAAAAACATAGTGAACAAATGGGAACAAATGGAATTAGACTTTGAGGCATGATAACATTCTCTTTAAGGAATTATTTGCTCCACAACGTTGCTAATGGTTATCGGCAAAAATCCTTGAGGATACAATAGCGTCTCATTGAAAAATATCAGATAGCAATTCTAATGTTTCTCGAAGAACTCTAAAAAAAGAAAAAAATCGAAAAGAATCGATGTATTTCTCTTTTGGAAAGAAACTAAAATTGGAAGAAGAATATGTTGACAATGAACAGAATCATTGAATTTAAAAATGAAAAAGGAATACAACTTTTCATATCCGAAAAGTAGTTTATTCAGACACAACTTTATCATCCAAAAAGCTGTTATGTCTGAAAAATTGCAACCTTTCAAAGGTCGCAAGAAATTAATATAAAAATAAAAATAAAAAAATCAATAAAAATAATTGTAACTCTGGCGTGAATAGTCACACTATTTCACTACAATCCAACAATTAGAAAAAAAAATATCGTTGATTAGTGTCAATTATGATATGCATAAACATGCAAAGTGCTAAGTGCGCCTAATTATTCGTGCACCCACACGCAAGTATAATAGAGTGTAGTCCACTTGTCAATTTCTTCATTTTAAGAGTATAATATCTTTTTAACTAATAAAGTGTTTCACACTTTCCTTTTCATCACAAGCGGAATAAGGAAAATGCACTTTTTATTTGTTTTACTAACCAACATCAAAAGCATATACTCCCTTTACCTACGGGCAAAAGTCGTTTTATAGGGCATGCACTCCATCCGTATGAATTATCACGCATCCAACTATTTTTTCCTCGAGAATTATCAAAAGCTTTAGGTTGATATATTTTTTCCAACCGTGTCAATCTACACTAGATTGTGATAATAAGTGTAATATCAGGAAATTCGAAAAAAAAAAAAAAACTTCACCAGAATTTAGTAAATTTAGATCACTCCAAAGAGGGAAAAATTGTTGAAAAAGTCCTAAACCTATTGCATTTTTGCCAATTCATTCGTAAACCTTTTAATTTTGTTAATTCAGTCATAAACCTTTTGTATTTGCGTCAATTCAGTTATAAACCTTTTTTTTGTGCCAATTTAGTTCTATACCTCTTACATTTGTGCCAATTCAATCCATCTAGCAAACTTTGGTCGGTCGGTGCTGACGAAGCAATTTTTAATTACATTTAAATATTTTAAATATTTTAAATATTTTTTTCTTTTTCTAGTTCATATTTTTCCTCCATCGAGGTCTCGCCGGCCACTGGCATTGTCGCCATTGGATGAGGCCGAGCCACCCCATGGCTGTGAGGCCGACCTTGCCCGGTGATGGCCGAGCCTCACCATTGCCTGGCTAGACGCCATTGCTTGCCTGGTTTTTGGCGATTGCCCAGCACTAACAATGTAGTTTTGTTTTGACTGAGGTTTAAGTGTTGGAGAATAATTTTTGGTCACTAGTGTTGAGTGATTTGGCCACTAGTGAAAGTGTGATGACGGCCATAATCGGCCGATGGATAAATTGGTGAGGCTCAACATTGGCTGTGGATGACAATGGCTAAGGATGGAGGTTGGCGGCGATCCAATCAAGCATAGGCTGAAGCTTGGGAAGTGGCATGCGAGGAAGAAGAAGAATAGTAAATAAGAAAAATAAAAAATAAATATTAATAAATATTAATAAATATTAAAATATTATTAAAAATTGTTTCATCAACGTCGGCTGGCCAAAGTTGGAGAAATGAACTAAATTGACACAAATGCAAAAGGTTTAAAACTGAATTGGTATAAAAAGAGTTTTAGAGTTGAATTGACATAAATGTAAAAGTTTAAAATTAAATTGACAAAATTACAAGATTTAGGTTTGAATAGGCAAAAGCGAAATAGATTTTGGACCCTTTTTGACAATTTTCCCCTACAAAAATGACGAAATTATTTTGTTACAATAGTCATTTAGTCTCGGAGGAGGCAATGACTGAACTGGATTCTCAAACTTGACCTTCATTCAAGAAGTTGATTCTTTCATCTTTGAAAAATTGGGAAACAAGGAACGTCGATGCTGAGATTCTCCATCACTTGTTTGCCTGGTTTTGTCAATCCAAGCTGGTTGGATTTAGTATAGGAGGAGGAGATGGTATTATAATATAATGATTTGTTTTCCAATCCAACAAATATATGGCAAGGATTGAGATATCTATACCTTGTCTTCTTCTTCTTCTTCGTCGTCTTCTTCATCTTTTTTTTTTTTTGCACAAAGTGATCATACCCTTCACCTTAGATGGATATTATTATGCCTAAATCCAGTAAAAATCACCAACTTTGACTCGGATCTCATTTTTGACCCAATTTTTTCTTTTGTCACATAAAAAGACACAAACTTTTGATCCGTACCCAAATTTGTGCTTGTCAAATTTTCACCACTAATGCCATTAAAGATGCGGCGCGTCATTTCACGTGTACTTGGTGGTTTACAACTCTGTTGACGCGGTAGGATTGCACATAATTCGAGAGCTTCCCCTATTTTTGGACAAATCCGATCTCGAGTTTCGGTTACCAGTTTTGTCAAAGTTTCAGACATACTCAGATCCAACAAATTGCTCGTTCGTACCATGTTTCCCTTAGGCAAGTCATTTCTTCGGTCCATTTCAAATTTTTTTTTCCCAAAATACATACTCGAATGGTCACGTTCCTCCTCTTGCTTGATTCGAAAACATCCATATTCCAACTGTGGATCTGACCGTGACATCAATGAGTTGTTGGGTACAAGTGGAATGACATGTCTAATCTTTAATGATATCACCGAATGCCCCAAATTAAATTTAGTGTTATTTTACGAGGCAAAAAATTGAGCTAGAATTGGTACCTGCATCACTAGCTGTACATACACATATGTCCGACTCAGAAGATTGATATTACTTGCCGATAACCCAAAATGAAAATCGGTAGTCTGTTATCCCATCACCTAGTATATCTTTCAATTATGATTATATGAAATCTTACATAACGATTTGGAGAAGAAATAGGCTGTTCGAAAGAATCATTTAGATTATAGAAAGTGCATCTCCACTCAAGAACAAATGCATATGATATTATGCTAAAATATGGGATCTAGCTTCATGAAAGATCACACAATATAAGTTACTAGAAAATAAGCTCCAAAGCATTCGAAAAAAAGTTCATGATGCCCTCTATATTAGTGCAGTTGATTAGCGCACAAGCGAATCTCCTGCTTTTTGGAAACGGAGGTCGCCTATTCAAATTCGGCCAACTATAAGCAAATTGTTGTGGATTAGGACAACTTCTCGACTTAACTGGTTCATAGGATTTATAGGTTGTCTAAAAAGTATCCGGATAGTCTGATCTCCAAGCCATGCGCTTGGATAATTAGAGTGCGTGGTCGCAAGGCCGATCCGAATTCCAATGCCGGTCCCATGGTTTCTGGGAGCACAAGAACTGTCTTCCAAAATCTCTTCTTTCCGTCCTGCAAGCAAAGCTCGTATTGGGTTGAATATATACACCTTATGAATCAAGATCCATTCAGATGTACGCTGATCCAAACATGGCTAAAGCAGACTTTCAGTCTACAAGCTCACTCTCCTAAAGTGAACACTGAACCCAGGCCAACCCAATGGCTACTGCCCGGAAGTTTGAAGCTCCAAAGCCTGACAAGGAGGGCTTATCGGGGCTTCAACCAGAGAAGCACCCTTGACTTGACCCTAAACAGCATTACCAAATGCTAATTTGAACTCGAGCCTTTCGCTAAATATTGTTTTGAACTACATCTGCGATGAAACAAGCCCACATTACATTGAATTTTACACCAATTGTTTGCCGATAGTTCAACTCCCCCTTAGAATACCGCCCGAGCTTGGGAAGACGACGACAACGCCATAGATGATTTTCAAATTGCCCTCCCCCCCCCCGCGGATGAGAATTAATTAGCAGTCCAGCTCTGCTCCACAATCTCCCTCACTCTCCTGTTGTATTCAACATTCGAACGGCTCCTGAGTTTGGAGGAGAGTTTGGATTGGGATCGCACAGCGAAGTGCTGCGACCGAGAGTAGAGAACAATCGCGGACACCAATCATAACGCATACAGGCCAGACAGGGAAATTTAAGTGAGGGGTTTCGCCCTGAACGAGCCCAGAAAATTCCTCGATCCGCAAAAGTCAAATCCTCAATGTCTCTCGGAAACGAACCGGATGCACAAGGAAAAGCTGGAAATGCCAATCGATTCACAAAATTTCACACCAAAAGCTGAAATTGAAGCTGTGGAACTGCGTCGAACCCGCTTCAAGGAGCATGACGTGAACGATAAACCTCGAAGCTGGTCCAAACACAGCAGCAGAACAAAGGAAGAGGTAGAGTCCCTGCATGGCCCGGCGATTCGGAAGTTGCCGAGTGAAGAGTATCCGTATGAGAGAGAGAGAGATTCTATCATTCTACATGATAAGGAAGAGAGAGATAAAAAAAAAAATACCTGTTGGAAAAAAATTCTGTTCTACCCAAACTTGTAAAGTGCTAAGTGTGCCTAATTATTAGCGCATCCACACATCAGTATGGTGAGGTGTAGTCCACTTGTCAATTTCTTCATTTGAAGACTATAATAATCTTTTTTACTAATAAAGTGTTTCATACTTTTCATTTTCATCCTAGGCAGAATAAGGAAAATATACTTTTTGTTTGTTTTACGATCCAACATCAAGAGCATGCACCCCCTTTACGTAAGGGACAAAAGTCGTTCTTTAGGGCAAGAGAAGCATGCATGCCCTCCATCCCTTCTTTTACTGAAGTTGAAAAAGTCTTCCGTGACTAATCTTCTTCTATTTCCTCCGGGCGCAAGGCCCCTCCACCCCACCAAAAACCGTCCGGTCGCAAAATTGCGCGCAATCCAGGTGTAGTCGTTTTACAGGACAATGAAAGATGGGTAGACCTTCCTCGATGGTCCTTAAACCCAGCGATGACTCAAATTGCGCCAGTGCCGCTTCAACGGTTGAAAATCATCACCCAACGGGGCAATTTCTAATTGCATTTTAATATTTTTAATTTTAAATTTTCCTTTTTCCTTTCTTTTTCTTTTCCTTCGTATCTTCTTCTTCATTCGGATCTTCCTCCTCCACCGAGGTCTCGCCAGCCACCGGCGCCGTTGCCACTGGACGAGGCCGACCTCGTAGGGATATACCTGTTAGTTAGGGCGAAGTGAAAGAGATATTGATGTCTAGATATATTTTTATTTCTGAAAGAGAAGTATTTCTTTCTTTTTTTTTTTACTTCTGAAATAGGGTCGAAATAATTTCCTAAGTAGAAAATTATTTCGGAAATAGAAAAATGAACTTGCGTAACTAAATGAATTTCTGTTTCAGAAGTTACGTTATTAAACGGATTTCTGCTTCACTTTTTACAATATTGAAATTTTCGTGGGGATAGACCTGATTAACGCATATGAAGCGGGTGTTCCCATCTTCCATTGTCTAGTTTTTGTTTTATTTTTTTATTAAACAAATTCACACTTTAACGTTTTTAAATTCCCCGGGGGAGTTGTAGCCGATGCTAAATTCCTCCTTTCCCCCTTTTTTAAATTCCCTCAAAAGGCCGGGGCTGCTTACTCGAACAACTATTCAATAGAAAATAGTATCTTTGATTTCGTCTCATCTAAATATAGGAAAAAGTTGCCTCCATGGAATTGACACTTTCTCATTTATTGCAATCTAATCAATCCGATCAACATCAATAAACTAAGACTTTCAATATTATTCTAAAGGGAATTCGCTATTCTAAAGGGCGAGCATGATTCTCTGGCCGAGGCCCTGTCAATGGTTGCGATCATCAACGAGGTGGAAGTGAAGGGCCTGGTGAGTTCGTTGAAGGGTGGGGAGGTGACCACCAACGTGGCGGTGAAATCCAAGCGGAGGCTGCACTTGGGTCTGCAGTAGTTGCTCGTGTTCGACGTGTATTTCTCGTGCATGGGCGTGACCTTCGCGGCTCCAACCGATGGCGAGGGTGACGGCGATTGGATGATCCTCAGAGGAACCCTGAGCTACACACCCGACATCATCATTATACTCTGGTAACTAGAATTACAAGTTCTTGATTAGTTTTGCACTACTATCACCTCGTCAATTGTCTGTTCGCCAACGAAGTTGATGAACAAAAATCAAACAAAAGAGAAGCTGTTGATGCTTAACATCACCACCATCTTGGGTCACCATCTTGTTGTGCTGGTGATGATCGGTTGAGATGGTGATACTTCTCTTCGTAACACTTTTGCTTTAGAAACTAAGGGTGCGCATGCTAACATTTCTGATTCAAAAATCAACTTCTACTTCAAAAGATTTTATGAATGAATTTGCATCAATTCAATAGGTTTAGGACTTTTTTTGACATTTTTTCCCGATTACTCCTTTGTCCATCTAAACCTTTTGCGTTTGTACCAATTGAATTAATTAGCCGAAATCGCTGACGTAGTGTCAATTATTCTTCATGGCACGGTTGCCGTTGATGTGTATGTTTTTATATTTTTCGATTTTCTTTTTTTTCTTACTTTTCTTTTCTTTTCTTGCACTTTTGTTTTATTAGGGACAGGCAAGGGTCGTCGATTGACCCCTCTCGGCCCCAGGCGAGGACCGATGACCCTGGCCAGGCAAGGGCCGCTGACCCTCACCTAGGGCGCGGGGTTGACCAATGACTCTTGGCAGCCCCCATTAAAAAAAGAGGTTTTCTGTACGAGAAGAGGCCGTGTCTTATCGAGGAATCTCCTAGGGAATTCTAGAAGGATCCTAGGGGCGGGCAATGTTGTAATTGTACCCTGTTGTAATTAAAGCAGGTAGTTGTAGATAGGGAGATCCAATCTCCACCGTTAGATCAAAGGGGAGATCTACGGATATTATCGCACGAGAACTTGTATATAAGGGGCACTCCTCCCCCTCATTTGTATCATCTCATCTCACGAGTAATACAATCAGAGCTTCTCTCTCTAGTTTCTCTCTCTAAGAGTTTGTAAGGCGAGTGAGGAGTGATCGAGGTGAGCGAGGGAAAGGCTGACTTGGGAAGGTTTTCCTAAGGCCGCACGAGCGATTGATCGGTGATTCGATCGGCCCGTGACAAGTGGTATCAGAGCCAACGTCCGGAGCGTAGCCAGATTCATCAAGGGGTGTGATGGATCCAATGTCTGAGACAGCTGCTGCTCATGGTGAGAAGGCCGTGGACGAGCGCGGTCGTGATGTTGAGAAGGCCAGCAAGGCGAAGAAGAGTCGTGCTCGATCGAGTTCGAGGGATGCGATGGGGCTCTTGGAGACTCGGGTGTCGAAGATGGAGATCGCACTCGCGGACGTCCAAGGCATGGTCGGGGATCTAGCCGAGAACGCTGAAGGAGACGTGTCCGGGAAGGAGGTGCTCGAGGCCGAAGTGCAAGAGCTCAAATCCGGCATGGGGGAGCTCCGAGGCGAGATGCTGGGAACCTTGACGTGCACCGCTGAAGAACTCCGATCGGAGAACGATAACTTGCGAGCCCTGGTCGAGGCTATGCGCGGGGAGCTGGACGCGCTCAAGGGGAAAGTTGCTGAAGTTGAAGCTGCACACGTGAACGGGGTGATCACCGTGCAACCTGCTCCACGAGTGGACGCTCCGAAGCCTAAAGAGTTCAAGGGCTCAAGGGTGGCCAAGGACGTGGACAACTTCCTATGGCACGTGAACCAGTACTTCAACGCGACGGGGATAAACGATGATGCCCTAAAGGTTAGTACTGCTGCCATGTATCTTACCGAAAACGCACTATTGTGGTGGCGTCGTAGGTGTGACGAACGAAGTGGTGGACCGATCACTTCTTGGGAGACATTCGTTGCGGAGTTTCGAAAGCAGTTCTACCCGGCGTATGCGGAGGAGGAAGCCCGAGAGGAACTCCGACGCTTGGAACAAAGGGGAAGCGTCCGGGACTATGTGAAGAAGTTCTCGGAGCTGCTGCTTCAAATCTCGACGATGAGCGACACCGAGGCCTATTACCAATTTCTTTGGGGTCTCAAGCCGTATGTAAAGCAAGAGATCAAGCGTTGTAGTGCCAATGATCTCGCATCGGCCATGGCTGCGGCTGAATCGATGGTGGAGTACAAGCCGACTCCAGTGAGCAAGCCGGACTTCCACCCGAGGGAAAAGAGCGTTGGTGGGGGAGATCGTGGAAAGTTCCATCGCCCAAGCAATAGCAAGCCACCAACTGCTCCACCTAGGGCGAGGACGGAAGCTTCAAGCAGCGGAAGCAGTGGAAAGCCCGAGAAGAGGCGATTCCAAGTGAAGTGCTTCTTGTGCGACGGACCGCACTTTGCACGCGATTGCTCAGCAAAAGGGCAAATCGCATCGGTGATCAAGGCTAAGGAGGAGGAGAAGAAGCAAGCCGAGAAGGAAGAGACGCGACTCGGATCCTTGCGAGTCCTTAGCTCGATCAAGTCGAAGAAAGCAGGAAAAGCCAAGGGGATGATGTTCGTGGAAATGAAGATCGGCGACACCACGATGAATGCGTTGGTGGATACGGGGGCGTCCGATCTATTCATCTCCGAAGAAGCTGCAAAGAAACTCGACCTTCAGGTTGAGAAGAAGACGGGATGGTTGAAGACCGTCAACTCGAAGCAAGTACCTATGTGCGGGGTAGCTCGAGGCGTGGAGATCCATATCGGTCAATGGACGAGCAAGGAGGATCTTGAGGTAATCCCTTTAGACGACTATGATATTGTCATGGGATTGGGATTCATTGACAGGATCGATGCGATGCTACTCCCGTTCGCAGACTGCATCTGTGTATTGGATGAACGGAACCAGTGCGTGGTTCCAATTCAGAGGAAGTCGGGAGGCAACCACAAGATGCTCTCGGCCATGCAACTATCCAAGGGGGCTAGGAAGGGCGAGGAGACTTTCGTAGCCGTGATGAAGGAGGTAGATCCCGAAGGTGGGATGGACGAAGTCCCGAAGGAGGTGACTCAGGTTCTTGAAGCGTTCAAGGACGTAATGCCTCCGGAGCTGCCGAAGAAGCTGCCACCTATGAGGGAGGTGGATCATCGGATCGAGCTCGTATCAGACGCTCGACCGCCTGCTATGGCACCGTACAGGATGGCGCCTCCAGAACTCGAAGAACTGAGGAAACAACTGAAAGGATTGCTTGATTCCGGGTATATTCGCCCATCGAAGGCTCCGTTCGGTGCGCCGGTTCTATTTCAGAAGAAACATGATGGATCGCTGCGCATGTGCATAGACTACCGGGCGCTGAACAAGCTGACGGTGAAGAACAAGTACCCGATCCCTCTTATTGCGGATCTGTTCGACCAACTTGGCGGAGCAAGGTGGTTCACCAAGCTGGATCTTCGATCGGGGTACTATCAAGTGCGGATCGCGGAGGGAGATGAGCCGAAGACCGCCTGCGTTACGAGGTACGGCTCGTACGAGTTCCTGGTCATGCCCTTCGGCTTGACAAATGCACCGGCGACGTTCTGCACGCTGATGAACAAGGTATTACAACCCTTTCTCGATCAATTTGTGGTTGTATACCTGGACGACATAGTCATATACAGCAGGACGCTCGAGGAACACATCAAGCATATCAAGCAGGTCTTCCAAGTTCTGAGGGACCATGAGCTGTACGTGAAGCGCGAGAAGTGCGCCTTTGCTCAGCAGGAAGTGCCATTCTTAGGGCACATTGTGGGAGGTGGACGAGTCCGTATGGATCCGGCCAAGATTGAGTCGATCGTAGGATGGGAACCGCCGACGAAGGTAACCGAACTTCGGTCCTTTCTAGGCCTTACTAACTATTATCGACGATTTATCAAGGGCTATTCGAGCATCACCGCTCCGCTCACGGATATGCTGAAGAAGGACAAGCCGTGGGAGTGGACGGAGCGCTGTCAAGGGGCGTTCGCAAGACTCAAGAAGGCTATGACGGAGGAGCCGGTCTTGGCGCTGCCTGATTGTTCGAAGCCGTATGAGGTAGAAACTGACGCTTCTGATTTTGCGATTGGAGGTGTTATTATGCAGGATGGAC
This sequence comes from Psidium friedrichsthalianum, assembly GCA_019149425.1. NCBI lineage: Eukaryota > Viridiplantae > Streptophyta > Magnoliopsida > Myrtales > Myrtaceae > Psidium > Psidium friedrichsthalianum. The sequence goes on along the minus strand of JAGVVM010004551.1, from coordinate 7,806 downwards.
ATCCCGTGGCTTACGAGTCACGAAAACTGAACGAGACCGAGAGGCGGTACACCGTTCAGGAGAAGGAAATGACGGCCATCGTGCACTGCCTGCGCACCTGGCGTCACTACTTGCTGGGATCAAAGTTCGTTGTGAGGACGGACAATGTGGCCACGAGTTACTTCCAGACTCAGAAGAAGCTGAGCCCGAAGCAAGCTCGCTGGCAGGATTTCTAGCGGAATTCGACTACGTGCTCGAGTACAAGCCAGGGAAGGCTAATGCTGTAGCGGATGCGCTAAGTCGAAGAGCAGAGCTGGCGTCCATAAGTCGGCCAGACTGCCCGCTGGCTGGAAGGATCAAGGAAGGGTTAAAGCACGATCGAGCGGCGCAAGCACTCTTGCATTATGCGAAGGAGGGCAAGACCCGAAGATTCTGGTGCGAGGACGACCTGTTATATGCAAAAGGCGACGGCTGTATGTCCCGCTCTACGGGAATCTGAGGAAGGAAGTCCTACGAGAGTGTCACGACTCAAAGTGGGCTGGTCATCCTGGAGTCCACCGCACACTGGCGCTGGTGGAGGAGCATTATTTCTGGCCGCACTTACGTGACGACGTGGAAGCCTATGTTCGGACTTGCCTGGTGTGCCAACAAGACAAGCTGGAGCAGAGATCGCCTGCTGGTCTGCTGGAGCCGCTACCTGTTCCAGAACGTCCATGGGAGAGCGTCTCCATGGACTTCATTGTGGGATTGCCCAAGTCCGAAGGGTGTCGGACGCTAATGGTCGTGGTGGATCGGTTTTCCAAATACGCGACGTTCGTACCGGCCACTGACGACTGCCCAGCCGAGGAAGCGGCGAAGTTGTTTCTAAAGCACGTGGTGAAGCACTGGGGTGTGCCACGGACGATCGTGAGTGATCGTGACCCTCGGTTCACGGGGAGATTTTGGACCGAGCTGTTCAAGCTTCTCGGGACGGACCTCAACTTCTCAACGAGTCTTCATCCGCAGACAGACGGCCAAACCGAACGGGTGAACGCTCTATTGGAGGTGTACTTGAGGCACTACGTGAGCGCGACGCAACGAGATTGGGCGAAGTTGATCGACGTAGCCCAATTCTCCTACAACCTACAACGTAGTGAATCGACCGGGAGGAGTCCGTTCGAGATAGTGACGGGGCAACAACCGCTCACACCGAGCGCGATTGCGTCGGGCCACAAGGGGAGTAGTCCGGCCGCGCATAAGGTTGCTGAGGAGTGGCACGAGCAAGCTGATCTTGCTCGCACATGTCTTCACAAGGCGTCCAAGAGAACGAAGAAATGGGCGGACCAGAAGAGAAGGCATGTGGAGTATCAAGTCGGGGACCAAGTGTTGTGCAAGCTGCCGTTGCGGTACAAGGGTGTCCACAAGGCGCTACTCCGACGATACGAGGGGCCATTCCGCATCACGCAACGGATTGGCAATGCTGCTTACAAATTGGAGCTCCCGGCCAAGTTGAAGATTCATCCGGTGTTCCACGTAAGTATGCTCAAGCCGTTTCATTTTGATGAAGGGGATCCGGATCGAGGGAAATCGCAACGGGCGCCTATTGGAGCGAAGACTTCCTATGATCGAGACGTAGACTGCATCCTGGCGGATCGGGTCGTACGGAAGAGGTATTGCGCGCCGAAGAAGGAGTACTTGATCCGATGGAAGGGACTCCCCGAGAGTGAAGCTACGTGGGAACTTGCCGATTCACTATGGCAATTCCAGAAGCAGGTCGAGGCGTACCTTGCTGAGAGCGCGACGAGGGCGTCGCCAGAATAGGTGGGGGAGAATGACACGGTCCGGGCGAAGAGGCAAATCAAAGAGGTTTTCTGTACGAGAAGGGTTGTGTCTTGCCAATGAATCTCCTAGGGAATTCTAGAAGGATCCTAGGGGCGGGTAATGTTGTAATTGTACACTGTTGTAATTATGGCAAGTAGTTGGTAGATAGGGAGATCCAATCTCCACCGTTAGATCAAAGGGGAGATCTACGGATATTATCGTACGAGAACTTGTATATAAGGGGCACTCATCCCCCTCATTTGTATCATCTCATCTCACGAGTAATACAATCAGAGCTTCTCTCTCTAGTTTCTCTCTCTAAGAGTTGTAAAGCAAGTGAGGAGCGAGCGAGGTGAGCGAGGGAAAGGCTGACTTGGGAAGGTTCTTCCTAAGGCCGCACGAGCAATTGATCAGTGATTCGATCGGCCCGTGACACTAGCATCGTCGATTGACCCCCTCTCGGCCCTATAATGGACCGATCTCCTTTCCATACAATACCCGCTCTTCCCCTAAGGCCCACGAAATCTTGACTCAATGAACTCTTGATCAACAACCCCACGAATCTGTTGCAAAAAAAAGAAAACAGAGAAAAACTCAAAATTATGTAAAATATTTAAAGAAAAAATATTTAAAATAATAATATTAAAACTCCACGTGAGCACAACCGTGCCATATAGGGTAACGGATGTTCACGTCAACGATTTCTAGCCAAAATTTACTGAATTGACTCAATTCGCACAAATGCAAAAGATTTAGTACTGAATTAACACAAAAAAAAAAAGTTTGTGAATGAATTTGCATTAATTCAATAGGCTTATGACTTTTTTGACACTTTTTCATGTTACTGCTTTATCCGTCTAAAAACTAGAAACTCTTGCATTACTTGGGCTATCTATACCTTATGTTTGTTTTTTTTGGCAAAAACAAAAATGATACAAACTCACATTTCCATGCAGACTTTCTAGATTGAAAAAAAAAGTCATGTTATTGCAAAGTTGAAGATTATTCATGAGAAATTTATTGCCCAATTCATGTGAAAGCAATTTCTTATGTTACTCGAAGTAAAAGTACTGTAACAAATAAATGTGGGTGAACAACTTGTGATATCCTAGGCTACCTAAAGTACCCATAAATGAAATTTTCTTTGTTCTTTTTATATATTGGTCGCCTCTTATGTGAGTTTATCAATCTTTACTTTAGAGACTACCAACTCCAATAAATGGCAAGTTTCTCCATATTAAGGTTACTATTGTCCAAAAGAATTTGGTAAATTGGAGGCATGTCCGCCCCAACCTCGGCCGGTCTTCACGGACTCGACTTCCAATCTGCTTTCGCGCACACTCTCAAGTTGATCGTGGGAAATCGTCATCAAGGTGTCAGAGAAAACAACCATAAAACGAGAGGGTACCACATGAGCAGAAGACGATCCACAAAGCGAAGGCTCACCCAGCTGGAGGAAGGAGCTTTGGAAGCTTACTAACAACTTAGAGCTAATAGAAAAGAGGTGAGATAGGCCGCAATCTATATACACACACCTGATGAATCAAAGATCACTTCAGATGCAAGCTATCCAAACATAGCTAAAGCAAACCATCAGTCTAGAAGCTCCCTCACCTCTTAAAGTGAACGCCGAACTCAGGCCAACACAGTGGCTATACTGCCTAGAAGTTTGAAGCTCCAAAGCATGAGAAGGAGGGCTTACCGATGCTTCAACCAGAGAAGCACCCTTTCATTAACCTAAACAGCATTACCAAATACTACTTTGAACTCAAAGCCTTTCGCTAAATCTTGCTATGAACTACATCAGACGATCACACCAATTCGTTTGCTGACGGTTCGACTCCACATTTTACAAAGTTAGAAGTCCGGCCGAGCTTGGGAAGACTACAACAACACCATGAATGAATTTTCAAATTGGTCCCCCCTGGATGAGAATTAATCGGCAGTCCAGCTCTGCTCCAAAATCTCCCTCACTCTCCGCTTGGATTCACGCTTGTTCTCTCGCTGAACATTCGAGCAGCTTCTGAGTTTTGCAGGAGAGTTTCGATTGGGAAAGCACAGCGAAGTGCTGCGACCAAGAATAGATAACAATCGCGCGCACCAATCAAACCCAGACAGCCAAAAAGGAAATTTTAGCGAGGCTTTCGGCCTGAACGAGCCCAAAAATCCTCGATCCACAAAAATTCGAATCCTTGATGTCACACGGAAATGAACCGGATGCACAAGGAAGAGCTGAAAATGGCAATTGATTCACGAAATTTCACACCAAAAGCCGAAATTGAAACTGGAATTGCGTCGAACCCGCTTGAAGGAGCGCGACGCGAACGATAAACCTCGAAGCCAGTCCAAACAAAGCAGCAGAACAAAGAAAGAGCTAGGGTATCTTCATGGCCGGGCGATCGATCGGAAGCTGCCGAGAGAGAGAGAGAGAAGAGGGGGCGGGGGGCGGGGGCGGGGGGCGGGGTGTTGGGAATCAGCTTGGTTTATGCGTAAAAGCGTAGAGAGAGAGGGTGAGGTTGCTTGGGTTGCCGTGTGCCGGCGTCGCAGTCAATCTCTCTCGTCCTGTGTGTAAATCTGGCCCACCATTTATTTGGGCCTCCACAGAATTGGCCCATATCTCATTGCAGGCCCCTGTTTCGGGTGAAGTTAATAATTTTCCTGCCGATTGGACTACTGGCGTCAACGGGCCGTTCGGCTCGGGTCTCCGCCTGTGCCCGATCAGCATATAACCCTTCCGTCCCGTTCCGGTCGCGTCTTCTTCTTTTATTATCATTGCTATTGTTATTTTATTTTCTTAGAACACCAGAAATAAGATCACCTCCAAACTTATGTTCATCAAACCACAGTGACACGACACAGCCGTTGATCTCCCTGCCGATTCAAGATTGGAATTTATTACAGAAGATCGCAGCTGAGCAAGCTCTAAGCGAGAAGAGCTACACGAATCACACCAAAGGAGAAGAAGATATAAAAAGAAACATCACTAAGGCACCCCATATTGCATCTGCTTGTCTACTTGCTTCCCGATCGAAAGATCAATATCACATCTACGTGTCGGGCTCCCACACGACGCCTCCATCCTCTGCAATGTCGAAGAAAATTATCTGTTAGTTCGTGTTAAATACACAGGGATAGAGGGATCAAATTATTATCTGTTCCTCCAGCCATGCCGGGCCACAAGCCCAGATCGCAGGGGCCGCGTCGTTCTTGACCAGTACCAAGGGAAGTACCACCATATCGACCGATCATCACACCAGCGCAACCAGGTGGTGATGGCTCCAGGAAGGTGGTGATGTTAAGCATCGACAGCGACCAAGCAACTGCCGCGATGATAGTAATGCAAAACTAAGCAGGAGCTTTTGAAAATTTTGTTACCAGAATAGAGTGACGATGTCGGGCTTGCAGGGGGGAGTCCCACCGAAGATCATCCAATCACCACCACCCTCGCTGCTGTTCGGAGCCGTAAAGGTGACGCCCATGCACGAGAAGTAGACGCGGAACACGGGCACCCACCACAAAGCCAAGTGCAATCTCCGCTTTGCTTCCACCACCACGTCGATGGTCACCACCCCGCCCTGCAACGACTGCACCAGGCCCTTCACACCCAAGTCATTGACGATCGGCAGCGTCGACAGGGCCTCAGCTCGGACCGTTGTCGAGTTTGTGGGGGCCCTGAGCGAAGGTTGGAATGCGAGACGGTCGAGAGAGCCTGAGCTCGCCTCCGAAGCTCAAGAGGAGCTTCATGTCGGCGTACTCGACGGCAATGAGCTTACTGGGGTCTCGATGGAGAGAGCGATGTTCCATAGGGCGGTGACGTGGGAGGTAGAGATATTGAGGGACGAAAGCGAAGAGCCCGGGTCGAGCCCTAACACCGGCGGCATTAAAGCAGGTATCCCCAGAAAGATGACCATCAGGATGCCGAGAAAAGTGGCATGGTGAATTTGATACAGTGGCCGATGATTGGCTTGTATCGGGTTGGGCCGCAGCAGCTGCGGCACGGGCGGTGGTGGGGCTGGATTGTTATTCGCAGCGGGTGGAGTCGCGGGGAGGTCGGCCATTTAGGACTTTGGTGTCGGAGGGCCTTTTTTGTCATGTTTTTTGAGCGGTCTCCTCGTGAGAAAAGACTCAATTTATAGGCGCGAGAATGGGCATAAACGTAACTTCTCAGCAGCAACATAAGTCTCGCGGGTGGAGTCACCATCAGTTGCATGTAACCACCGGTCCACCACCATCTTCTTCTTAAAGATGGGGACCGCCCACATCGAATCGAAATCGGCAATCTGATTCTGAATTTTAGCAGAGTCCGGTCCAATTTTCGATTTCAAGGACATAGGATTGGACCGGATCCCTCGGATTGGACTGGTAGATTTTTTAAAATTTTTTTTAAAAATAACCCTAATTTTTACATTTTTTTTGTTTACAGTTTCTCATGTGAATTTCTTAGTTAAGCTCACTGAAATGATGATGAAATATCGTTGATTCGCTTTTGTTTCTTGAATTTGCGCATTAGGAGTTGGAAATTAGTTGATTTGTGTTCCAATTTTATTGTTTTGAGTGAAAATATTTTTGTGTTTTAAGAGCATCGAAGAATTCTCACTGTTTCCTAAATTTTTAGACCCAATTCAATTCAAGTGAGATCTTTTCATTCACATTTTTTTTTTCCCACAAAAGCATTGTATAATATATAACGATTCACATCATGCCACATCGTTTTCGAGTTTCTCTACTACCGTAACAACTAAGCTTTTCAATATATAGTTATACGAGAATTACTGACGAGACACCCGAATCATATGGGTCCGGTGCATGTCGTTTTTTGCTTGTGTGTGGACTCCACGTGTTGTGCTAACTGAACCGGTGCATCCAATAACTCCTTCAGGTTAAAAACCAGAGCGGCGTGCTTTCTTAGAAAAGAAAATAATTAGGGTCGAATTTGCTTGGTAGTTGGCATAGATCGTATGTTCCTTGTCGCGAGTGTGAATCCTATCTCTCGTGCAGTTCTCCTGCTTGTTTGCGTTGTGCCTAATCGAAAATTATCGGGCTGTTTCTATGATTATCAGGGGGTTGCGCAGAGCTAATACGGACAAAAATGGGCGATTAGGATCGGAATTTAAGGATTAGCCATTACCAAGATGTCTTCGAGCTTTCGAAGAATGTTCTTCCCTGACCAGCTATTGCGTCGCGTGGGTCCCACGATGGAAAAAAGGATAGGTGCTGCTCGGCTTTATTGTTCCACACCCATAAAAATAGTCCAAGATGAAAAGGATAGGTGTTTAATGCTTGGCTTGGCTTTATTGTTCCACACCCATAAAAAATAGTCCAGATGAAAAGGAGAGGGTTCTATGTTCGGCTTTATTGCCCAACCCCTATCAAACGGTCCAAGTTCCGCAGCACAAGGAAAAGGTTGGTGCTTGGGTTTATTGCTCCACGCCCATTTGGTCAGATGAACGCATCTTTCTCACATTCGTTCTTCACCATCCCATTGTCTAGAGGGCGGTGGGAGTTTCGTAATTCTGAAGGAACAAGCACGGTAAATCACATAATCGGGCGTTTCTTAGTTGGAGAAACCATGCCATAACAATTTTCTTGAAGCGGTTGCGTGGTTTCCAAAAATTTGTTCCCAAGTAGTGGGGCAAGAATTTTTACAACATAATTTTTCCCTTCTTATTGTATGGCGTATTAAGTTACTGATATATCCACAATGTTTCAAATTAGTTTAGATGCAAGCAGATCTAAACTTATGATGCATTTCTTTCAAGAGAAATTTTCTGATAAAAAAAAATGTTTTCTGGAAATTATTTGTTAAGGAAATGTTTTTCCCTTTTTTAGGTTAGGGAAGTTCATTCATTGCAATGATTTTTGCTCACTGATCATTTTCAAATAACCAACCGCACGCAAGTCCAAAAAACGGATTTGCGAAAAATTCTTCCGTTCAGTCAAACAAAACAAACCATTAGCTAAGCATATTTTCATCAGCTGACGGTGAAACACTGGGTATGGCGAACAAGATACAGTGGCCGATGATCA